>QARZ01040945.1:40933-88825 GCA_013407115.1 Glycine latifolia
CCCCCCCCCCCCCTCTTGGTTTATTGGATTAGGTATTCATTGTATTTTCAAAACACAATTAGAAAAAAAATCACAAAGATCCTAAGAACCTACTCAAATATTTATCCCTAGAGAACACTATTTTAGAAAGCTTGAAAGAACCTATTTGATATTCACAACAGAATTTGAAACTCAGAAATTCTAAAAGAAAGATTTAAGAGAGACACAATCTGTGATCCTTAATGATTGAATGAATGAATGAACGAAGTTACCAATCAATCCAGGTTGTATGAATGTCAATGCTCAGAATTAATACTCTTGAAAAACTCTTTTTCATTAACACATCATATCTACAAAATCAGTAATCTTTTGATCTCACACAAGATGTGTTTCACTCAGAAAATCAGTATCTTGAACTTTAGAAAGCTTATAAACCTTTGGGTCACTCACAGATATGAAAGTCATTTGTTGTTTTTAAAGTGCAGACCCATAAAGCTTTAAATAGAAAACTGATTTAACAGACTGTAATCGATTAAAACGTTAGTGTAATTGATTATTTTATCATATGTAATTGATTAATACATCAGATAATCAATTAATATGTTCTTGAGCTTTCTAGAAAATTTTCACAAACAAGATAATTGATTAATACGTGATGTAATCGATTAAAGTAGTCATCGGGTATGTGAAAATAAGCTTTGGTAATCGATTACATAAGAACGGTAATCGATTAAAGCAGTGAAGCTCAAATATGAAATAAGCCTGTGTAATCGATTATGGTTTGTGGTAATCGATTAAAGCAGTCATGCATATTTAATAATGAACTAAGGTAATCGATTACGATATCATGGTAATCGATTAAGTCAGTGAGGCATGCTTTTCATTTTGTACTATGTAATCGATTACAAGAAGCCTGTAATCAATTAATATGTTATTCATGTCTTTTCCATATTTAAGACAAAGCCTTTAATCAATTAAAAACATTGTGTAATCCATTAAAGTAGTGAGATTTCATTTTTCCAAAAACATAACCATGAGAACTTAGTTTCTTTTAAAATCATTGAATAGCTTTAATACTTTAATGAAAACATGTATGCATGTTAATGAGAATGCAAATGCAATGCAAGGATCACAAGGTAATGTACTTGAACCACTTAGACAAATTACAAATGCCTTCAAATTGATTGGGCATGTAAAAAGCTAAAACATCAAGCCAATTGCTTCATCCTTGCTTTAATCTTCTTGCAGCTCCCCTTATATCCAACAATCTCCCCTTTTTTGGCTTTGAACATGCCAAATATCAATTGTCCATTTGTTTAGCTTTTAATTGCTTTTGAGGGATGAATGATAGGAGACTCATACTTGTTAACCTGAAATTAAATCAGCTTTTTGCCAAGAACAAGTGTCAAGAATGATGCTTGCATTAACATTAATCAATTTCTTCAATTTTGCTCCCCCTTACTTAAGCATTTTTCCAATTAAAAAATAGAGCAGAGCAGAGCACAATTATTTCTCCCCCTACAATTATTTGTCCTCCTATTTGGCTTATCAAAGACAAAAAAAATAACAATGTTCATAGTATAAACATGGAGAATATAGAAAAGAGAGAACTGAACTTGTATTAATTGAGATAGAAAATGCAGTACATTAATCAAAGAGAACTTAAACTTAGGAAACATAAACCAAAGCATAACAACAACAGAAACTGGAAAGAAAACATCAAGAACACACATAACCTAAATAAGTTTATCAAACTCATCAAGAATAATCCTAGCTTCTATGTTTTCAAGATTAGACGTCATCTCTTCCAAGGATGAGTTAGTCTCAGCCCTGTGCTCATGGTGTAAAGACAATAAAGCATCCATCTTTTGAATCATTAGAGATTCAAAAGGGCTGTAAGATGGTTGTGCAGGGCCTTCAACTTCTTCTTCTTCATCACCTTCTTCTTCTACATCAGCAAGAGGAATTTGTTGTCCAGCCATCTGCCAACCATAGGGAGTCTTCAGCATCCCAAGCTTGTTTAGATGCTTTTCCTTGATGAGACTAGTGCTGGTGGAAGTGCTGTCAACAATCTCATTAGAGACATCAATTTTGAAATAACCAATGAATATAGATATCAGAACAGCATAAGGAAATTGATAACTGATCAATCTCTTAGCTTTCAGCATAGTTTCCTCATTGATGAGGATCCAGTTCATCTTTATAGAGTTCTTCATTCCATAAACAAGTTGTATGTCATCATATGTGGCTTGGGCATGATTTGTGGACCTAGGTGTCAGAACAAAGTGATTATGTAATGAAGAAGTCTATCTTCACAGGTCACAGGGCTAGTGCTAAGCCTTAGCTTCAGCCTCATTTGAGGATCAAGAAGCATCCCTCTATAGGTATCTACCCTATTGTAGCCCTCAGCCTCTTCCTCAAATTTCCTTTCACCTTCAAAGGAAATTCCAACCACTTCTTGCCAAACTTCACGAGTGACTTCCATGGCCACCCCATTAACTTGTGATATGATAGTACCATCCATAGTTGCTTTAGCACAGGTGTAGAATACCTTTACTAATTTAGGGTAAAAGGTACCCTTCAACTCAACAAATTTCTTCAATCCCTGGGCTTCAATCATAGCAGGGAACTGAAAACCTTCCTTAATAAACCATGCAAGGTCAAGATATTTGGGTGGGCATATGAGTTTTGTGGCATTGAACTATAAGTAGTTCATTTTCTCAGTCTCACTAGAGAACCAATTATCTAACTTATTGACAGTAGGGTTAGAGGATTCAACACTCTTTCTCTTAGAGGTTTTTGATCTCTTAGGGGCAGACATAGTGAATTCAGGAGTAGAAACTAAATGGGCAAGGTTTCTAGACTCAGAGAGAGAGAAAAAGAAAGCACAATCTAGCTTAAGGTAGAAGAAGAGAATGATGTGATATCTTTCTTCAAGTAAGGCGGTATTTATAGAGATTTTGGGCTCCAATTTTTTAAATTTGAAAGTGTAACAGCAATTTCGAATTTACCCACACCCATAAAAACATTGCAGAAGTTTCAAATTTTGAATTTGGAGGCAATTGGGCAATTTAGATTTCCAAGAAATCTTGCAGATTTTGTAGTAACTCCATGGATAATCGATTACATAAGCTCGTAATCGATTGATTCGTAAGCAAAAAGAAGCTTTGTTCAATGGTGTAATCGATTAAACCAGTGAGCTTACAAACCTGAATTAACACTTAGTAATCGATTAGCATATTTTGTAATCGATTAATCCAGTGAGGCTTGGTTTTCTGAGAAGCCTTTGTGTCTTATGTAATCGATTATTTCGTTGAAGTAATCAATTATTCCAGTGCGTTATAGAATTTTAGATTCACTTTTGCCAAGCTGTAATCGATTATTTCGTTGAAGTAATCGATTACCTAAGCTTTAAATTGTTTTCAACAGCTTTCAAGCATCAAATAATCGATTAAACCGCATTGTAATCGATTATTACAGTGAATTATGCAGAGTATACAGTGATTATGCAGCAGAGATTCAATTTCAAATGCATTGTAATTTGATTAGATATTTAGTGAGTCAATCAATTAGAAATGCAACCAAGATAACATGCTAACATATGCTGGATTCATCAAGTATTCCTAGCATATTTCTAAGTGTATAAAACCTATCTCTAGCCAAGGGTTTTGTGAAAATATCAGCTAATTGATTGTTAGTTTCAACAAACTCAATTTTGATGTTCCCTTTTGGATTTGATCTCTGAGAAAATGATGCCTTATCTCAATATGTTTGGTCCTTGAATGCATAATTGGATTCTTGGATATGTTGATGGCACTTGTATTGTCACAAAGCAGGGGAATCGCCTTTAGCTCAACACCAAAATCTAGTAGTTGTTGTTTTAGCCAAAGACTTTGTGCATAGCAACTTCCAGCTGCAATATACTTAGCTTTAGTAGTTGACAAGGCAACACAGGATTGCTTCTTGCAGTGCCAAGAGATGAGTGAGCTTCCTAGAAAGTGGCATGTACCACTAGTACTCTTCCTATCCAATTTGCAACTTGCAAAGTCAGAATCAGAATATCCAATTAAGTTAAGATATGCACATTTTGGATACCATAGTCCTACTCTTGGTGTAGACTTGAGATATTTGAGGATCCTTTTGACTGCAGTTAGATGAGACTCTTTGGGATTTTCTTGGTATCTAGCACACAAGCATACACTTAACATTATGTCAGGTCTACTTGCAGTTAAGTATAACAAAGATCCAATCATTCCTCTGTATTTGGACTCATTAACACTTTTTCCTTCGTCATCTGAATCAAGATAGGTTGATGTTGCCATTGGAGTTGCAGCATCCTTGCTATTATACATTTCAAACTTCTTGATCATTTCCAGACAATACATGGCTTGACTAAGGAAAGTTCCATTCTTCAATTGCTTGACTTGTAGTCCTAGAAAGTATGTGAGCTCCCCCATCGTTGACATCTCAAACTCATTCTGCATTGAGACAGAAAATTCTCTGCACATAGATTGATTAGATGAACCAAATATAATATCATCTACATAGATTTGAACCAACAAAATATCATTGCCTCTTTTCTTGATGAACAAGGTTTTGTCCACTTGTCCTCTTATGAAAGATTGATCAAGCAGAAATTTGTTCAATCTCTCATACCAAGACCTTGGAGCTTGTTTCAAACCATATAATGATTTTCTTAATTTGAAAAAATGGTTAGGATGTTTGTAATCAATAAATCCAGGAGGTTGGTCTACATATATTTCTTCCTCAATAGAGCCATTTTATAAATGCACTTTGAACATCCATTTGAAACAATTTAAAGTTCATCAAACATGCATATGCAAGCAACAACCTAATGGCTTCTAACCTAGCAACTGGAGCATAGGTTTCATCATAGTCTATGCTTTCCTCTTGGTTGTATCCTTTAGCAACCAATCTAGCCTTGTTCCTTACTATGATGCCACTTTCATCTAGTTTGTTTTGAAATACCTATTTTTGTGGCAATAGGTTTATGAGTAGAGGGTCTTGGAACTAATTCCCAAACTTCATTTCTTTTAAATTGATTCAATTCATCATGCATGGCCATCATCCAATGTTCATCAAGCAAAGCTTGGTCAATGCTTTTTGGTTCAATCTGTGAAACAAAAGCCATAGTACAACAAAGATTTCTTAAAGAGGATCTAGTAGAAACTCCCTTGGATACTTCCTCTATTATATTGTCAAGAAAAAGATCTTTAGTTGTTCTCCAATCCTTGTGCTTTTGTAAAGGAGTTGACTATTCCAGTTCATCATTTGGTTCAACTTTTTCTTTTTCATTCAGATCATTAAGTTGTAGAAATTCTTCCATTGGTCCATTTTGATTGTCATGTGTCTAAAGCAATGAGATTTCATTTTTCCAAAAACATAACCGTGAGAACTTAGTTTCTTTTAAAATCATTGAATAGATTTAATACTTTAATGAAAACATGTATGCATGTTAATGAGAATGCAAATGTAGTGCAAGGATCACAAGGTAATGTACTTGAACCACTTAGACAAATTACAAATGCCTTCAAATTGATTGGGCATGTAAAAAGCTAAAACATCAAGCCAATTGCTTCATCCTTGCTTTAATCTTCTTGCAGCTCCCACTATATCCAACACTAAAGGGTATAAATTTTACCGTCCTTCCCGAGGCACCAGAATTGTTGAATCTCAAGTTGCAAAATTTTTAGAGTTTGATGTTGCTGATATGACTTCTTCTCACTCTTGTGAAATGGGAGAATCATCTGAAACTGTATCTATTCATGTGCTTTCTTCGAATGATGATTTGAATTGGAAGACTCAGAGAATAGAAGTTCCTGTTGTTAATGAACCAGCTCCCACTATAGAACTTGAAATTACTCAGATACCTGAAGATGTTCCAGTTGTACCATTGAGAAGATCACAAAAGGAAAGAAGATGCTACCATCACTGATGATTTTATCGTCTATCTTGGTGAAAATGATTTTGTAGTTGAGGAGATAACTGATCCTGTGACTTATATAGCGGCTCTTGAAAGTGACCAAGCAGATGAATGGTTAAAAACTATGAAAGATGAAATGAATTCCTTATCTAGAAATCAGGTATGGGAACTTGTTGATTTACCTGAGGGGCATAGACCTATTGGCTGTAAATGGGTATTCAAAACAAAGAAAGATAATAAGGGCCAGATTGAAAGATTCAAAGCTAGATTAGTTGCAAAAGGCTACACATAGAGAGAGGGCATTGACTTTACATAAACTTTTTCTCTAGTATCTACTAAAGATTCCTTCAGGATAATTATGGCCTTAGTGGCACATTTTGATCTAGAGCTTCATCAAATGGATGTGAAAACAACTTTTATAAATGGAATCCTTGAAGAGGAAGTATATATGTTGTAGCTCGAAGGAATTTGACAAGCATCGCGTTAGTGGTACTTGAAATTTGACAAGGTTGTGAGATCACACGGTTTTGAGGATAATAAATTTGACGAGTGCATCTACATGAAAGTAAGTGGGAGTATATATATCTTCTTGTTACTTTATGTAGATGACATTTTGCTTGCTAGCAACGATGTTGATCTACTAAATGAGACGAAAGTATTTCTCTCTAGGAATTTTGAAATGAAAGATCTTGGTGATGCTTCTTTTGTTATGGGCATTGAGATTCATCGTGACAGATCCAAAAAGGTTCTGGGGTTATCACAAAGAAGCTATATTGATCGTGTGCTAAAGACATTTAATATGCAATCTTGCAGACCTGGTGATGCTCCAGTTGTAAAGGGAGACAAATTAAGCAAGGAGTAGTGTCCTAAAAATAATGTTGAAAAGGAAGCGATGAAAAATATTCCCTATGATAGTGCAGTTGGAAGCCTTATGTACGCACAAGTATGCATCATACCTGAGATTGCTTTTGCAGTAAATACTCTAGGGAGATATTTGTCAAATGCAGGTCATGATCATTGGGTTGCAGCCAAGAAAGTAATGAGATATCTATAGCACACGAAGGATTTCATGCTTGTATATAGGAGGGTTGAAGATCTCAAGGTAATTGGTTATTCGGATGCTGATTTTGCTGGTTGCTCAGATGATAGAAAATCAACTTCTGGATACATTTTTATGTTGGCTGGTGGTGCGATCTCATGGAAAAGTACAAAGCAAACTCTCATCATGAGTTCTACTATGTATGCAGAGTTTGTGGCTTGTTATGGTACTTCTATTCAGGCAGTCTAGCTGAGAAATTTGGTTTCTGATTTGCTGATAGTGAACTCTATATCCAAACCTATGGTGATTTATTGTGATAATACTGCAGTTGTGTTCTATTCCAAGAATGATAGTGAATAATGCATGTAAACACATGGAAATAAAATACTACACTATGAAGGACTTGGTTAAAAAGGGTGACATTCCTATTGAAAATATCATAACCGAGTTCATGTTGGCAGATCCACTAACAAAGGGATTGCGACCCGCATTGTTCAAGGAACATGCGATGAATATGGGTATTTTTGATTCTTTTCATTCACTTGATTAGTGGGAGTCATGTTTATTTATTTTTTTTTCAGTTATTCTGTATTCAGACTGATTATTATTCAAATTATTGATGTTTTATGATTGATGATCATCATTATTTTGTCATTTTTTTTTCTCTTGTCGACTGAAAATTATAATTGTCTTTAAACATGTTGTAAAGTTTAAAGATATATAGTTGTCACTGTTGAGATCTCATGTTGTATTGTGACATACTGCTTACTTAAGCAAAGCAATTTCATGTTGTTTAGAAATTGTGGTGATGTAATTTCATTTTGTTGAGAAATTGCATAAGAAAAAGTGTAATTTCATGTTGTTTAGAAATTGCACTAATGTAATTTCATGTTGTTGAGAAATTACATTGAGGACTAATAAGAATTAGTGTGTTAGATTGTTGATCACTTTTTGGCACTAATTCTCACTACACTACTAGGCTCAGGTTCATGAAGATGTAATACTCATTGTATGTGAGTATGGAAGGTCATACGCTATGATATTTTCGGTATATTGATCGCCATGTTCCTATGATGGGGTTATGTTGGATTGAATCATTTTGAGATGCTGGAATTGGAATATTGTTTTTCAAAATTGTGGCCACGCAAGATGAATTTTCAGTTGTTAACCCGATAGAGTCATTTTCGAAATAAAATGATTTTCAAAATAATATTAAATTAATTAATATAGCCCAAGTGGGAGAATGTTAGAAATTTTCCTTTATGTGGGCAATATTAATTAATTAGTTTTGTATTTTATATTAATTGGGTTAATGGATATTCCAATTTTAATATCTTTTTACTAGCCCATTGTGATCATATTGAGTTGGGCTTCTGGCATCTATTGCTATTGGGCCTAGTTAGGCAGCAGTGTAGGCTTTTTAGTGTGACACTGGTTTTCCATGATGGGTGGACCCAATGGGCACGAACTCTTTTTTGGGTGATTGGCTAGGTCCCCTCTCTAGCCTATTTATACTGGGGTTAAGCCCCATGAGCCATCATGCTCTCATCGCTGAAGGCTACCAATTTTTGAATAGGCGATACAGAAGAAGACTCTGGCATCTTGTCCCCTCATCTTCTCCAGCTTTTCTTCAATTCAGTAATGACCCAACAAGGTACACACAATCATAACTCTGATAACTCTAATTTATTGTTATTTGGTGTTTTATAATCATATGCATGATCCGTTATTTAAGATTTATCAGTGGGTGCTTAGACAACATCGATTTTTAAAAACCAATGTTAAAATCGTTCTGTTAACATCGACTTTTCTAAAACTGATGTTAACGATGACATTTTGTTTACAAAAATGACACCGCATTTTTGTTAACATCAAATTTTATAAAATTGATATTAAATTAATGATGTTAAAAGCGGTTTTTTAGTAGAGTACCTTTGTGGCAATTCTTCGTTTGGCTTATGACTCTCCTAGAGTGTGAGGTCTTCTTTTCTGTTTCCTATATATTCCATCTTTTCTAATTTTTTTCTTATTTCAATCATCTTGTTCTTGTTTGTGCAATTCATATAACTGTTTTAAATTCCTTTGTGTTAATTTCAACTCTTCTAGCTTTATCATTTGTTTTATTTTCATGATTCCTTCTTATAAGATAACCAACTCAAAGACCATCTACCGCACAAACATTATGATTCCTAATTAAGATCGATCATATCACTAACAAAAATTCTCGCGGGATGGAATGGTAGCATATCTATGAATATTAATTTGGAGGAAGCCTCTTGATGGGAATGTGGAAGCATTAGCGCTACATTCAGCGGATTTGCTTTGAGTTTTTTGTTGGTTTAGTTTCATACTGTAAGAAAAAATAGATTTTGGAAAATGCAGAGCATCGATATATGCTTGAGAAAGAGAGAAACAACGTAGCAAACTTGTCAACACCCGTTCCACTAAATAACAATGTATCAGACACCCAAATCAATCTGAGACCAAACTCATGTGACTTCTGACTTGGTCAACAATCAGATACAAAGGCAAATCTCACGCTCTTTCCACATCAAGAAAAATAGCTTCTGCGTCATTTGGTCGATTCTGTCGATGTGATTTATGTACTGATACAGTGAAATTACTGAATTATGTGGCAAAAAAATGTAAATAATACTTTTTTAATAAAAAATAATGAATTTAGGGCTGTTTGGAAACTAATTACCAATTTCGGATAGGGAGACACGCCCAAAATGGGCGTGACTAGTAGGTATTAGGGTCTAGGGTTTAGTTTAGGGTTTAGGGTTTAGGGTGTAGGGTTTAGGGTTTGTTTAGTTGTTAAATTAAATTTATTTAACTAAAGTTATTTAGTTCAGTTTAGGGTTTAAGGGTTATGGTTTAGGGTTTAGTGTTTAGTTGAGTTTTGTATAAAACTGTTAGTTTTTAGGGTTTAGTTTTGTAGAAAACTGTTTGGTTTTAGGGTTTAGTTTAGTTTCGTAGAAAATTGTTAGGTATTAGGATCTAGGGTTTATTTTAGGGTTTAGGGTTTAGGGTTTATTTAGTTGTTAAATTAAAATTATTTAACTAAAGTTATTTAGTTCAGTTTAGGGTTTAAGGGTTATTGTTTAGGGTTTAGTTTAGTTTCGTATAAAACTTTTAGATTTTAGGGTTTAGTTTCGTAGAAAACTATTAGGTTGTAGGGTTTAGTTTAGTTTCGTAGAAAATTGTTGGGTATTAGGGTCTAGGGTTTATGGTCTAGGGTTTCCGATTTAGGGTTTAGGGTTCAAGATGTAGGGTTTAGAGTTTGTGTAGTTGTTAAATTAAAATTATTTAACTAAAGTTATTTAGTTCAGTTTAGGGTTTAAGGGTTAGGGTTTAGGGTTTAGTTTAGTTTAGTTTCGTATAAAACTGTTAGTTGTTAGGGTTTTGTTTCATAGAAAACTGTTAGGTTTTAGGGTTTGTTTAGTTGTTAAATTAAAATTATTTAACTAAAGTTATTTAGTTCATTTTAGGGTTTAAGGGTTATGATTTAGGGTTTAGGGTTTAGGGTTTAGTTTCGTAGAAAATTGTTAGGTATTAGGTATAAGGGTATAGGTTTGTGTTTAGTTTAGTTCATTTTAGGGTATAGTTTAGGGTTTAGGTTTTAAATATAAATTGAAATTATTTTGGATATTTATTTGTAATGTAATTTAATTTGAAGGTATTAAATTATTAATTATTATATTGTTTTATTTATATTAAGATAGTCGTAGATGCCTGATTCGTCATCTTCTGCTTCTTCACGGTCTAGATCGGATCATGAGGGTGAGGGAAGGGATCCGACGACCCATGTTATGCCTACCCCGTATAAGTGGGGGGCTTTGCGAAGGCGTACCCAGCGAACCCACGTTTCACAGGTTGTGTGGAACGAGGAAAAATGTCGAGTGTTAAAGACGCGACATGGTAAAGTCGCAAGGAGGCTAGACTGTGACGATATACCTGACTTTGTTGTTGAGATGTAGGATAGACTGGATTCCTACATGTCGCACGCATGCGACATATTCAGGTATCAAATTATGAATTGAATAATTGTACATACGAAATGATTCCTAAAAATGTTTTTGTTTATAAGTGTACATACGAATTGATTATTGTTAACTTGACTTTAGATCGATCCTACGCTTATTAGTGCTCTGGTTGAGAGGTGGAGACCAGAGACACATACATTTCACATGACGTAGGGAGAGATGACCATCACGTTGGAAGACGTGCCTGGTATCCTAGGTTTAGGCAGTGATGACAATGTAGTCACCAGAGCCACGTCAGACGACTGGGCCACCATCATCGATGACGTGTTTGGTCATGTTCCTCATGATGGTGAGCTAAAAGGAGGATCTTTGCACTTGTCTTACTTTGATAGACATTATGCGCATTGGGGTGAGGTAGCTGCGGATCTTGCAGAAGTCATGTGGTTTACG
This sequence comes from Glycine latifolia, assembly GCA_013407115.1. Classification (NCBI taxonomy): domain Eukaryota; kingdom Viridiplantae; phylum Streptophyta; class Magnoliopsida; order Fabales; family Fabaceae; genus Glycine; species Glycine latifolia. Next base: position 52,332 of record QARZ01040945.1, read on the forward strand.
AATGCGCACATTGCGCGTATGATTGGAGCATGGCTACTATGCGATAGATCCGATGGAAGCACTGTAACGCCTCGTTTTACTCTCGTGTGTTTGATTGATTTTAAAGAAAAACTTTGTTTTTATTTGCTTTAGGATTAATTTAGTTATAAATTTCATGAAAAATTATTTCAAACTTTGCTTCAAAACTTAATCAATCGTTTATTTCATCAACGAATTCTTTCCTCACCATGATTTATTTACAAAATATAATTCTATAATACAGTCCCAGATACAGTCCAAAATACATATCAGAATAATATACAGACAGTCCAGATTACACATCAGAATTAAAATGCACTTTGTTAAAACATCTTCATCTTCTTATCTTCATAATCCTTCACTGTTCATCTGCTCGCCCAAATAATTTTGGGGTCATCACAGGTGTCAATCCACAGACACAAAATAGGGTAAGTATATGATAAACATGGTTAGATAAACAACAGAGGCAACATAATAATCATAAAATAGATGCATAATGAATGATGCATGATTTCTTTATTAAATGATGCATGACTGAGATCTCAGATTATCACCACAGGGTACCATAATCAAGACAGTTTCACCCACTCTAGTGAAACCTCCCTCCACTCTGAGGGGTACAGTCAAAGAGTTTCACCCACTCTAGTGAAACCTCCCTCCACTCTGAGGGGCCAAAGGGTACCATCATCAAAATAGTTTCACCCACTCTAGTGAAACCTCCCTCTACTCTGAGGGGTACAGTCAAATGCAAATGATATATGTAATGATTTCCTTTTTATTTTCCAGTTATTCTTTACCATTCCTTTATTTCTCAAATTCTCATAACTTTGGCACCACAATCTTTATTCAACCATCATAACCAATTCAATATAAAAGGTATAAGTGCACCATAATTTTCTTTAAGGAAGTCATCTTAATAAGATACATCATAGACATCCCACAATTTTCAATAAAGCGTTCTTTAACAATATAACATACCAATTTTAACACAACCCATGGTTCAACATCAAATAAATAAAGTAACACACTTCAACATCAATAAGGTGACATATGACAAGTACATCAACATAAGGTAACATACAACAATTTCACACAACCTTAGTAAAGCAAATATATATATTCACGAAATATAAAAAGTTAGATTATCACAAAATATAGAAATGAAATTAATTGGTCAATTTCTTATTAGACTAGTTTCAATTTAAATATTCTTCAAGTTAACTAAGGTTGCTTAATCACTTTCTTACTAGATTAGATTCAAGACAATTATTCTTTAAATCATATAAAGTTTCTTATCCAAATAGTCATTTTGGTACTCTTTTAATTCATTGAAGCATTTAAACAAACACTTGGTGTACAAAATTTAAGTCTTAAAAGAATAAATGATAACATGGCTTAAATCTTATAGAAATAAATGGAAACATAACCTAATCATTTATCTAAACCATATGTATCAAATACTTCCCATACCTTAATTGTTTCCTTCAAAACTAGATGGTCTTGTCTTCTTATTTCTTGATCTTCATGTGGAACTTCTAGGGTGATGGTCTTAGTTTTTCTTTGGGTGAAAGGTAGAATGAAAGTGTTTTGGAATATCATGTTGCACATTGGTTTCCTCCTTTAAAATCTTGGACAGCCCTTGCTCCTAATGGTTATTGTTTTCACGTGGACTTCAAGGGTGTAGACCTTTGTGTTTCTTTAGGTAAAAGGTGGATTTAGAAAAGAATGAAATGGAGTGGATGTTGGTCACGTTGGCTTCCCTTTTGGGCAGCCAATTTTCAGTCCATTTACTCCTTTATATAGTGTCAATGAAGTGCTTGATTTTACCATAAAAATATCTTCCCAAGCTTATGATAACTTAACTTTCCATTTGCTTAAATCTTATTGGCTATTGAATTTTGTTCATCCAAGTGGCCTTACTCTTGAAGTTTCTCTTCTATTCTCCCTCCTTTCTTGAGTTAGCACGTGGATTCCTTGGTTTGGAGAGCAATCCATGCTCATTTGCCTTGCTTCACGTGGAATGGCTAGGTTTAATGCTGAAAAAATCTTCTCCAAAGTCATAATAACCAAGCTTTCCAAATGGACCAATCATATGAGTTTGTAATTTCCATCCAACCAAGTGTCCCTTTCATGATTCTTCTCAAGCCTTTCCTCATCTTCTGGCATGTTGGATTGCAAGCTTGGTGGGAGAATCTCCAATTGCCTTCTTATGGGGAATGCTAGCTTAATCACAAAATCCCTTCAAAAAAACCCGTTTTATTAAAATACTCACCCTGAATTTGTTAACCGTTGGATTTCTTTGAAATTTTAAGGGTATACTCCTATCTCACATATCTAAGTTTTGACCGTTGGGATTTTGGAAATAAGGCCTACAAATGCCTACGTATTCTGCCAAAGAGAACAAGATAAAATTTGCTTCAAATATTTCTTAAGCATTTATAACTACCTTTCCACTTGGACCAATAGAAATTTTCAAGCTTCTTAACCCTCCATGTGGCCAATCTCGAATGTTCCTAAAGCTTATCTCCCTTGATATTGTATCATACGGCCAAGGCTTAATCTTAGATAACCTAATCCACAAATTTTCCTTTTATTCCATGTAATATCAAAATTCTAATTTCCTATTAATCCTTATTGCCTTTAATTATTAAAATTACTAAACCAATTTATTTGGAAAACCTATTCCTCCCATAATTAAGAGAAAACTCCATAGATTATATCCATACTTCTTTTTATAATTTTCTGATACCTGGAGTAGTCCAGATTAAGCTCTTTTCAGCCTTATCTTCCAAAATTTGTAGAAATTCTATTTTAGGGTTCTCTGCCCTCAGCCTTGCTGATAATTTGTTATCTAAAAGTATTTTATCCTATACTCAGGTTCCCACAAATTTCTGAAGTCATCTTGGTCATTTTTGACGTAAGGGTATTTTGGTAATTTTCACCACTCACACTAGGGGTATAATCGTCATTTCCAAAAATGTTCAAGATATCCCTATAATTGTCACCCTAAAGGTATTCTTGATCATTTCCAGAACATCCAAGGGTCTTTATAAGATTTTCTCCTTAAAATGTCTTACTAAACTACCTAGGGGTAATTTAGTCATTTATAAAATATCCAGGGGTATTTTCGTCATTTTCCCTAGATCCTTTCGTCTTGTCTCTAATTAACATTTTACCCTAGTAATTGGCTGTGATTCCAAAATTTTGGGGTGTTACAAGCACTGTCGGCTGTCGCTATGTCCCGTTGCTTAGAGGAGACATAGGAGACATAGGTAGGTATAGCTGAGGCTCTACAATCCTTGCACATTTGTTTAGACAAATGTACGAGTGTACAGATGCATAGAGAAGTCATATTGGTGGGTGTCACGTGCTTCTCCAGATATAGACGTGGCTCAGATTCCCACCCATTACTCCAGCTATTCCTCAGCCTACTCAGCAGGAGTGGCATTACAACCACATGTATGTGTTATTATTTTCTTTGATTAACTATGTATTAATGAGTCTTATAAGTATTCTAATGTCAGTTATTTTCAAATTAGGTATAATGCTTTAGGCCAGTTTCGAGCACACGAGCTTCTTTGGTATCAGCTAATATTAGATTCCCTTACTCGGGATGAGGTACGTATTGTTATTTATATAAGTTTTGATCATTGTACTTTGATAATTGTGTGTTTAATTATTTTGTTAGGTGGTTTGGCAACCATATGCAGGCTATCACTTCCTTGGTGCATCTGAGCATGAGGGACTGTTGTGGATGGATACTACTCCAGTTATATGCTTCCACACAGTTGAGTATTGTCATCCGGATAGATGCATGCAGCAATTTGGGAGGGATCAACCAATCCCACGAAGGCCAAGGAAGCTGAAGGGTGTACATGACCTCTCATTGCGAGGTAACCCACATGATAATTGGGTCTGTAAACTAAGACCCTTTATCCGGCGATGGGAGGTTAGGGACCGACACATAGAGCTGCCCCCTACTGACTAGGTTGTTGTCACCAAACCATGAGTACATGGTTTGGTTCAGGGAGAACGGGAAATGATACGTGTCGAAGAGGGCTGCGAAGATGGGTCGTGGTGTAAGTGTTGTTTAATTATAATATGTAAAATTATAATCATTATGATGCCTTTATTGTCTGGACTAATGTATTTGTTTTGTAATTTGTAGATTGATGGCCTGGAGATGCTGTACTTTGCGACTGCGACTGGCAGTACGCAGTGGCCGGCAGTGCGCAGTGGCCGGGATTCACTATGGAGTGGATGCATAGAGTTGTCGCTTGGAGGAGGCAGACCCACATGCACCCCCATCGCAGCTTCAGCAGGACCCACAGCTGCATATGGATGTTCCTCGTGGGAGACAGGAGGGACATGGTCTAGAGCATCGCCGGAAAGTCATGCACCATGTTCCTGAGCCCATAGGAGCTCTCAGGCCTAGCACTGATGGTTGGCTTAGGCCTCCATTGATAGGATCTACATACCCAACTAGCCTTTTTATTATGAGGCTCCTTAGCAGGGGGACATGGGGTATCAGGGGTTCAGTAGCCAGAGTTAGATTTGTCCACCGACAGACTCCCAGACACAGCCTTTGTATTATGCTACTGCTTTGTCCATGGCATCAGCGGAATGTGGGACCAGTTCTGACGTTCCTGCTACGGAGTGGAGTATTGATGATATTCACAACCTGTAAAGTCAAGCTGATTATACTCAGGGCGGTTGTGGGGATTGGCTAACACATGCAGGATATGGCACCCACCTCTTGATTATCCCCGTCCATCATCGCCAGACCAGGGAACTCCATACCCACTGTAACGCCGGACCACTTGTAAGATCAATGAATGTCCCCATATACTAACACAAGACTTTTCAGAGTGCTTTGTCCTCACTCACACACTTCCTGAGAAACTTCCCAGGAGGTCACCCATCCTAAAATTGCTCCAAGTCAAGCACGCTTAACTGTGGAGTTCTTAAGTTATGGGCTACCGAAAAGTAGATGTACCTTGTTGGTATAGGTAATACCTATTATTTCTTTTTAATTTATCCTCAACTGTACAGCCCCATACCTGCACAGCCTCTGGATCCCTCTCGTTCGGGTGTGTATTCGATTAATTCATGTACCCCTCCCGCTGGAAGCCTGCTAGGAGCCGCTCCTTGTCTGTGCCTCATTGTATCGGCAATCACTCCCCGCCCTCGTCAGTGCCTAGGATGTTACACCCACTTGCAGATGTAGGCCCTTCTTAGGAAGGCCCTTCTCAGGCAGGCTCTTCTCGGGTCCATGGTAGACGGAGGTTGCCAATCGTCAAGCGTGTCATCAATAGGGTGTGACTGAACACGCCCAAATAGGGCGTGACTGAACACATCCAACAAATAGGGCGTGATTGATGACGCCCAATTTAGACGTGACAGAAGGAGGTGTCACGCCTAAATTTGGGCGTCATTGACCCCTATATAAGGCATACACTACATCCACAAACGAAATTCAATCTGAATACTATGGCATTCTTAGGAGAAACAAGCAGTCAGACCATTGCTAACTCAAAATTAGCATTCATTTTTCCAAATGGATCAATGAAACACAACGAAACAGGTGTTTATTTTCAATGTCCTACTCCAATACCAATGCGGGTTCCTAATGAGTGTTCTTTTCAGACACTCAAGAGTAGGATGCACGACACCCTTCTACTAACCAATGACCATTTTCTTGATGAAATCTACTACCGATAGCTATCCCTAAATCCAGGTCAGCAACATTTTTTTCATTCTCTGCAACTCACAAATGATGATGATGTTTGCATAATGTTAATGTGCAATGAGCAAATGTCGAGTGTTGGCCCTATAGAAATATTATGCACCATCAACAGAACACCCGATGGTATACTCAACCTACTTCGATCCACCTTCGTCCCAACACATGATGCAATGCTATATTACAACGGCAAGTGGAACATAGCATGACAAGGCGGTTTTGTGGGTTATTCCTTCACTGGAACAAATCCAATAAGGTTTGAAATTCCTTCAGGATGCAACATTGAAACACTGAAGGATGTAATCAAGCAAGTTGTGCTTGTTGGGGTTCCCCCTTATGGAATTCACAACTCGCAGGTGGTAAGAAAATTGTTTTTTCAATAGCCAACCCATTACGCTTATTCAGACAACACAATCAAATATCACATAAAAGAATTGATAACCGATGAAGACGTGCTCAAGGTGTTAGCAGAATCCAACTACTGGAAACGTTTTTGTCCAATACATATCTTAGCTATTTTTAGCAAACCAATTGCCCAAATGGAAGAAGACATGTCCGCTGCATAACATATGTGAAACTGCTAATTAGTGGTTTTATTTTCGTATTTCAGTTACTGTTATTTTCATTTTATTAAGCAGTGTTTATTAAGTTTGGTTATTTTCAATTGTTGTTGTTATTTCAATTGTCCGTTTTGTATTTTTCATTTCTTAAACAATGTTTATTATGCAAATTGACAAATGATGAAAGTCTCAACATAATTTAAACAAATTTGTAATTCCTTAAAATGAAATACATTAACATACAACTATTTAAAGAAACATCATTAAAAAATCATGAAATAGCACGGCGATCAGGACAAGCTCTGCGATTATGTCCAACTTGCTTCCAAATTCCGCATTTGCAGCATCTTTGACTTGTTTCGACTTCGTCCATCTCATTACGTATTCTAGTGGACTTTGGACGACCCTTTCCACGCAACATTTTCCTATCAGGTATGATAACTGGACCTCAATTGGTGGAATAACACCTTCATTACCAATTAGCTGCCATGGGAATGAGTAAGCTTGGACCAAATTACTTACCAGGAAGACATCATCCACATACTGAAAAGGATTTTGATGAACATATAAAGTAGCAGTTGTGGAGTGACTACATGGGTATTTGAAGCCCTTAAACTTGTCACATTGACAAAAACACTCTCCAAGGTTGACTGAATATGACCTCTCGCAACCCTCCTCCACCTCAAATAATATTTGATCTACATTATATGTGCGTACATGGTGGCCTGTAGCAACGGACTGATTATGCCTCATAGCATCAACCACATTTTTGCAATGTCGTGTTGAAGGATCAACTTGTGAAATAGACGCCTGAACCCTCGTTACACAATATTGAACCAATCTGTTGTATGTGTGCTTCACCGGAACAGTGATAGGCATGTTTCTTGCTCCCTTCAACAACCTGTTGACTAATTCAGACAAGTTTGTTGTCATATGGCCAAATCTCCTCCCTTCTACGTCATATGCACGTGTCCACTTTTCCTTAGGGATGTTATCTGTAACACCCCGTAGGCCTCCGGTGCGTTAACATTAATAATATCAGTTTAGTGCGCAATTATCATAAAATAGTATTCAGCGGAAGTGCAGAATCGTTTTTCTTGATTCATTATGTATGGAATATTAACCTGTGAAATTATAATTATACAAAACACAATACAATCCCATGCTGATCCAGTTTCCCCATTCATATATCAAAACCAGACATCTTAATAATACAGGCAGATAACAGATATAAGATAATTATACTCAGGGTAAAGTCACATATCATATATAATAGGGTTCCGTACATGTACATATCAATGTCCATAGTCCACACCACACATGCTGTGGTGGTACAAAAGAATATCAACCCTCCATGAGGGAGTACAGAACTCTTCATCAAAAATACAAACAAAAGAGCCATCCAACTTCTAGCGTAGTCTCAACTGGGCCTCCTGCCCTGAGACTGCTCTTCTCTTCCAGAATTATCACCTGAAATCATGTAAGCCCCACACGGGGTGAGATAACATATCTCAGTAAGCTCAGGGTTCTTGGGAAATCATTCCCACCCTGGCCCACAGATTCACAACACATAAACAGGTATATACATCAAATACGGCCCACTGGCCTCAACATAACATAAACATCATCACAAACAGATCTATGACAGGAGGCAGAGCTCCTCAATGCCTGGCGGAGCTCCTCAACGCCCACTAACGGAGCTCCTCAACGTCAGTGCCTGTCATAGTGTGGCAGAGCTCCTCAATGCCACGAGCGGAGCTCCTCAATGCCCATAAATACCCGGCGGAGCTCCTCAACGCCGGTATGTATCTGTTGGCCAACAGTTCTGGCAGAGCTCCTCGATGCCAGGGACGGAGCTCCTCAACGTCCAGAATACCCGACGGAGCTCCTCAACGTCGGTATTCTTCTATTGGCCAACAGATGTCTCAAGCACAGCACAAACATCAAATGCAATTGCATACAATCTCAATACAAGTAATGCCATAGCCAATGCATGCATCATGAGTCATGACCAACACTCTCCAGGAGTGTGGTGTGCAACCAAAACGGGAATTCATCCCCAAGAAACACTGAACTTACCTGGTAAGGTCTCAGTCAGTAATTCCTTCCCAGGTCTGTGGCTCTTGCCATCAACAGTCTCAGAATCAAAGCCTAATCAAGGCACATGTAAACCTTATATTAAAATAAGCCCTCAGGCATACAATTCACAATACATAACATATCAGAAATCCCTTATCCTAGGGTTTAATCAATATCTGCCCACACAAGGCTTTTTCTCAGGCTCAACATAAGCATAACTAAGACTCTGGCATCTCAACAGATAATCACAAGTGACCATCACACAGGTCACACAGATAACATAGAGCCAAAATTCAAAGTCATCAGAATTTAAAACTGAAAACTAATCCTTCATCATTACATTGCCCTGAGTAAGTTTCTCTACAGGACCCTGGGCTAATTCTAGCCCCATTTCACTATGGGTCACATTACTCAGGAAATCCCAAATTCCCAATTACCCAAAGGAACTTGAGTTTCTTACCTCAGTGGCGACCCAAAAGGCTAGAGAACAGCTTTCCTAAGCTCTGTCATCCATTCTGTGCCTCTGGTCCTTGCCAACACTCAGGTTTCTGAGGTTTCTCTGAGGGATAGGATTTTGCTTAAATATAGGGAATTGATGAAGGATTTTCGTTCTCAATCGGTTAAGACTAGTTTCTAGGTCAAAGGAAGGTGTTTAGGCTAGTATATAAGGTACTAGGGAGCTTGGAACGTCCATTAATGGAGGCTGGAGGTCCAGGGAAGAAGAAAACCTTTTTCCCTCTCCATTTTCGCGTTCTGCCCTTTATATACTCAGCCTTCCCGACCTCCCGCGCGATCCGCGCCACCTCCCGCGCGATCCGCGCCACAATGTCGGTGGACTTGGCGCTGTCAGCGCCATCCCCGCGCTATCCGCGCCATTCCTTCCCTGACCTATGGCGCCATCGGCGCCACACTTGGCGCTGGTCGCGTGGAATTCCAGTGAGAAAAAGTTTTCCAGGCCACTTGCCGCGCGATCCGCGCCACCCATGGCGCTATCCGCGTGGGCTGGAAAACTTTGGCGCCATCAGCGCCAGACCTGGCGCCATCCGCGCCACACCCTTAACAGGGTTTTCTGATGTGAATCCCCGCGCGATAGCGCGGGGAGGTATGGCACCAACCATGTCATAACTTAGGGTTATCACATTATCAATCCATTCTACAACCTCAGGACTGCTATCACGAAATCATGCAAACCCTACCTCAAAATCAATCATAGAGGGAGTATAACCTGCAAAAAATCATAACATTAACACTGTTCAACTTACAGATATATCCATTTAATATATTCAAAATACTTGTTAACCATACCTAAATTCATTAGGGTCTTCTTCAATTGTTGATTCGTAAACTTTTGATTAAAATTACTGGCAATATGACGAAGGCAAAACACGTGATGCGCATAAGGTGGTTGCCAACCAGGATGATTCACCACAGCAGATAGTATGCTCCGGTGCCTATCTGAAATGAGACATATGTTTTGCCTTTGTGTACGTGGAAATGAATGTTAGCAAGGAAGTATTCCCAGGCTTCCAAAGTTTCCCCCTCAACTATGGCAAATGCCAATGGCAGACATTCATTATTGCCATCCTGAGTCGTGGCAATCAACAATTTCCCTGTATACTTGCCATACAAATGAGTGCCATCAATCTGAATCATGGGTTTGCAAAACTTAAATGCCTCGCAACACTGGCTGAAAGTCCAGAACATGCGATGAAACACACGTTTTCCCCATTCCAGTCGATGTGCCACAAAATAATCATTGGTTTGAATATCATAAAAAGAACCTGGTGAAAAATGAAGCATGTAGCCATACCACCTGCGCAAAAATGCATAAGATTCTTCCCAATCCTCATAAATCATTGCCATTGCTTTCTGCTTCGCATACCAGGCCTTCTGATATGAAACTTTAAATCCATATGAATGGGTGATTCTCTCCGAAAATAATGCAATCGACACAGACAGTTCCTCCTTAATCATTCTTAACAATGAAATTGTAACATTCACATTAAAATGAACAACCTTAAAGAACCATTATTAAAGACATATAGAGGAAATTTAAAAAATACATACCTACTACAAGTGAAGCAATAACATCAGAATCAAACTGTCTATGACCTTTTGTAATATGGTCATTCAGGCAATTGTGTTTTCCACCCCATCTTGAAACAAGTCACTTCTCACCGAACGCTGGTTTAATTACCCTAACCTCGTTATGAGCAATATACCTCATGCTAAACTTGTTAGGCTTGCTCTCAACCACATATGCTTCTTGATGCTCCTTCATGAGGTTCCGCTTAATTGCAATTTGTGCGTCCTTTTTGGAGGCAAATTCCTGTTTAACAAACAAGTCATCCCCTAATTGCCATAGACCCTGCATTGAACCCGAACCGAAACCAGTAAAAGATTCTTCTTCGCTTGGATGACTCCAATCAATATATGTGTAATGAGGAATTTCATCCCAAAAAAGAGCAACCTCAACACCTTTAAATGCAAAATCAATTGAATAAACATATCATGCAAACTAAAATACCATAACATACACATATACAAATATGAGACCACTTCATCATTCATTTCAGTCATGTAACATACCTTCAACAGGTTGTCTTGATTGCATAGATCCAACATCCGGATGATGAAGGATTTGAGACAACCCCACATCAGTGTCTTCTTGGAATCCAGTCGCATGCACACCAGAATCGTCATCATCTGAGGCACTACCATCCTCCTCAAGAAGACGATCTTCCATTGCAATATTTTCATCATCGTCATTCTCTTCATCGTCATCCATAACCCAAGTTGGGTCATGTGAATCTTCCTCAGACACGTTTACAAATGGAGCAGGATATGATGATGTATTACGTGCAAAATTTAAACGAACTAACCTGATGGGTAAAACATCATCTGCTTCAGTAAAATCCACGTACAACTCATTTTTGCCTGCTTGAAATATTCTTCCATTAACAATTCTAAGTCTTCATCATCCAGAACTTGAAAACCCATGTATTGTTCACGTTGCCATAATCTTCCCATCAGCAAAGTGATACATTGGTTGTCTTGCAGACCTAATTTTTGGCGTATCTTCTGATGTAATTCACCCAGTGTTAAGCTTCGCTTGATACGTGTTTGCCTTTTCTCCCTTTCAAAAATAACACCCCGTCGCCCTTTAACTTTCCTTCTATTAAAAAATAACACAACACAAGCAAACTCCTCACCACCTGAACTCATTTCTTCCAGTCAACAAAAACAAAAACTTCTTTGCAGAGCTTCACTGCAGAGATAACTCACTCGGAAACTCAGAAACCTTAGAGAGATAAAGTTCAAAAACTTTTAGACAGAAGGAAAAATGCTGAATGTGGCAAAAAGTTGAAATTTGGAGGGTTAAAAGACAGGGAAACACGCCTAAAATGGGCGTGACTGTATCACACCCAAAATGGGGTGACCAGTCACACCCATTTTGGACGTGTCTCTCTACCCTAGATTGATAATTAGTTTTCAAACAGCCCCAAACTCATAATTTTTTTATTAAAAAATTATTATTTGCATTTTTTTCCCGAATTATACACCTTTCTAAACAAAACCAAACACTGTTATAATACGGATTAATTCGTGTTTCTATTACGAGTATATGGATTAATTCTTGTAAAACAAGGAATATATTCAAGAAACTTTATAAAACCATGGCGGTTAATTATTATAATCAACATAGTAATTGTGATAACATTAATTATTATTTCCATATACGTGGTCGACAGCAATCAGCTATGGATTGCATTGGGAATAAAGCTATGATGGTTAATTATTATAATCAACATATATAGTCATTCCTTATTCATAGTTATGTCTTGCGTCACGCAAAGAAATTTCCTAGACAATTCTAGAAAAAGTACAACACGTTAATTAGGTATTAGATCAACACCAACTATCAGGACATGCATGCATGACTACAAATATGTCTGTCTGCGATTCTAACAAATCTTTTATCCCATACGAGAACTTCTTTCATAATTTTAAATTTTTGATTGTGCTCGTACGTTGCAGCTCTCGTTAACAAGAAGAACACGTTGCAGGTATAATACACATCCAAAGGAAGCATCTCTGGTTATTTCAATTAATTAAGGTACATATATATTGTAAGTATATATCTGTCGCATTTCTTTTACTAAAATAACAATCATATTATTTAACTTTATACCCAATACATTTACCTTACTTTGTCTTACAATTCCAAAATGTTCTCTTATTATATAGTTACATATTTGAATATTGAAACGCCAGTTCTTATTGTACCGACTTTTCAATTCAATAGATACATATATTTTTATTTGATGCTAGGAATTAGTCGATTCTTTTAAGTTTTTATCCACCTAAATGGACTGCTAACATTTTTTGTGTTATTGTTTTCCTTTTAATGCGTTGAGAAGTTAGTTTAGCGTTTCACATGATTTTGTAAATTAAACATGTTTTTAAATACAAAATTTGAAACTATTATATCTAATCATATAATATTTATGTAATATATATTATAAGAAAAAGAAAGTCTTTTGACACAAAAAATGAAACTTATTTAAGATAAGTAATCATAAATTAAAGGTTAAATTAAAGCTTTAGTAACAATTGACACTATTGCTTTTCGTTTTAATCCTTAAATAAAATATTTTTACAATTTGTTTGATATATAAAATATATATACAACTGATTTGCCGAAATTATAACAATGTCAGAGTATTTTTTTTTTCATGTAGGTATAATTTTATTGAAATGTTTATACGTACCAACCAGTATGCATCTGTTTTGTTTTTTCCTTTTCATGTACAAAAAGAAAACCTGAAGGGGATCTTTTGTGTTAGTTGGAGCTAAAACAAAGAAATTAGTGTCAGGTGTAAGAATCAAATCGAACAGTGTCATATTTTCAACAGTCCATAGGGACTCATTCATAAATGTTTTTTTCATATAGGATTAATTAATATAGAGTTTTCTTACAATTTTTATAATACAAATAATGAGGGTAGTAGAGACAGGGAGAAAGATACTAGGTGTAAATTAAAGGTGACAGGAGAAAATTTGTATCCGTTATCATCATTCTCCTTCCTAACCAGCTAGGTCTCTTGTTAAGATATGTTTTTAGCTAATGAATAAAACTTTTTCTTGTTCTAATGGGAAAAAAGATTATGCGTTTCCCAAAGTATGGATTTGGAATAAAACTTTTTCTCTTATTTTAATGGGGAAAAAAAACTATAGCGGTCTCTTATTGTTCTAAACTTTCAATTTGAGATGCTCATGCTCATGCATCAATGTTGAGTTTCTATGTTTCTCACAACTTGATCCTTGTTTGATTGAACAGAGAAAGGACTCGAATAGTTGGTTATTCATGAAAGACACCGCACAACAAATCAAGCGTCCCTTTGGTGTTCCTGAAGGACCAGAATTCACTGTTGGGTTGGATGTACCTTTGAGCGAGTTGAAGGTGGAGCTTCTTGAAGAAGGTGTGTCCATTATTGTGCTTACTGGTTTAGGTGGATCAGGAAAAACCACTTTGGCTACAAAGCTTTGTTGGGATGAACAAGTCATAGGTATGTCGTAACTAACTCCTTTTTGGTTCTCTGCTATGATAAGTGAATTAACTAGTTCTTCTTATAGATGGTAAAAAAAAAAAAAAAGGTTTATTTTATATTTGAAAATTTTCAGATGGTATTCATCAAGAAAAAATGGAAGTTTAGTAACACTAGGTGAAATTAATTACTAGCGGATTGCTATAATTCCCTATTCTGAAATATAGAGAACACCTTAAAGCAGAGTTCAAGATTGATGAATACTGATATCATTTCCTAAGTTTTGCATATGCAACTCTAACATAGAGAGGCATTTTCTTTTGATCATGAGCATAAGTTACTTTCATTTCCGTTCATGTTCCTTTTTTTATAATGTTAAATGTGGTAATTTAATTTCTGGCAATACGTGCACCGTTTAATATTATTGTAGAAAGAATTTCCGAGCTAACTAATCTCTTTGGTTTCTCTAGGTAAATTCAAGGAAATTATATTATTTGTCACCTTCTCAAAAGCGCCTAAGTTGAAGATTATTGTAGAAAGACTATTTGAACATTGTGGATATCAAGTGCCTGAGTTTCAAAGCGATGAAGATGCAGTCAATCAATTGGGACTTTTGCTGAGGAAAATGGATGCAAGTCCTATGTTGCTGGTCCTGGATGATGTCTGGCCTGGCTCAGAAGCCTTAGTTGAGAAATTTAAAGTTCAGATATCAGATTATAAAATTTTGGTGACTTCAAGAATTGCATTCCATAGATTTGGTACTCCATTCATCTTAAAACCTCTTGTTCACGATGATGCAATAACCCTTTTCCGTCACCACGCTCTCTTAGAAAAAAGCAGTTCAAATATTCCTGACGAAGATCTTGTCCAAAAGGTACATGTTCTTTCTTTCTGACATATTATATGAGTAATTCGTACTTGAATTTTCTGAAATGCATATATATTATTGTATATATTTGCAGCTTGGATGCCTGAGTCATAACAAACTACATTTACTTGCACTGAAATGCAGGTTGTGAGACATTGCAAGGGTTTACCGCTTGCCATTAAAGTGATTGGTAGATCACTAAGTAATCAATCTTATGAGATGTGGCAAAAGATGGTGGAGGAATTTTCACATGGTCATACTATACTTGATTCTAACACTGAATTAATTACTTCCCTCCAAAAGATCTTAGATGTCTTGGAAGATAATCACATCATCAAAGAGTGCTTCATGGACTTAGCTTTATTTCCTGAAGGCCAAAGAATTCCTGTTGCTGCTCTTGTTGATATGTGGGTAGAGTTGTATGGGCTTGATAATGATGGCATAGCAATGGCCATTGTCAAAAAATTAACTTCCATGAATCTGGCTAATGTCTTAGTGACAAGGTACATTCAATGACTACTTATATTTCTTCTCAACACTTTATCCTCGTATATTAAATAGCACAAATAATTCAATAGCTTGTTGGCTCGTGAGAGGAGCAGCTAATTCCTTATAAATCATTCCAAAGTTACTATTTAACTTGAGAATTTAAACTTCTGGCATTCCTTAATTTTGCATTTATTCTTATCATGAACTTTCTATGATGACAGAAATTGAAATTTGTAATTTTTATATCAAATAGAGAGCATTGATATTTAATGATGTGAGGGAATTTTTTACCCTAAGGAATTAATGCTTGCTAATTTTCCAGGAAAAATACAAGTGACACAGACAGTTACTATTACAATAACCATTTCATCATCCTTCATGATATTTTAAGAGACTTCGCAATTTATCAAAGCAACCAGGAGCAAGTTGAACAGAGAAAAAGACTGATGATTGACATAACAGAAAATAAACCTGAATGGTGGCCTAGAGAAAAACAGCAAGGCATGATGATCCACGAATTGTCAAATATTTTTGGATGGCGTGTTGAGCAAAAACCCCAACATATCCCTGCACAGGCATTGTCTATATCAACCGGTTAGTCACCTTTCTCTAAAGTATAGACATTTACATACAAAGTAAGGATGGTTAAAAGAAAAGAAAGTCCCTATGGTCTTCAATTTGTTCTTCTACTATTGACACCATATGGAATGCTTTTGCAGATGAAACTTGCACATCATATTGGTCCCACCTGCAACCAGTTCAAGCTGAGGTTCTGATTTTAAACTTTCAAACTAATCAGTACACCTTTCCAAAGTTCCTGAAAGAAATGAGTAAACTAAAAGTTCTGACAGTCATACATCATGGTTTCCATCCTTCTAAAATGAACAATTTTGAGTTGCTTGGCTCATTATCCAACCTAAAACGAATCAGATTAGAGCGGATTTTGGTTCCTCCCTTTGTCACATTGAAGAATCTAATAAAGTTATCCCTCTTCTTTTGCAATACAAGACAGGCTTTTGAAAATGGAAACATGCTAATTTCAGATGCTTTTCCAAATCTAGAAGATTTGAATATTGACTATTGCAAAGATTTGGTAGAATTGCCTAAGGGGGTCTGTAATATCACCTCCCTGAAGATGCTCAGTATTACTAATTGCCATAAGCTTTCTGTATTGCCTGAAGAATTTGGAAACTTGGAGAATTTGAAACTTCTGAGGTTAAGTTCCTGTACTGATTTGCAAGAGATACCAAATTCTATTGGAAGACTTTCAAATCTAAGACATATGGACATCTCAAACTGCATTAACCTTCCAAATTTACCAGAGGACTTTGGTAATCTTTGTAATCTAAGAAATCTGTACATGATAAGTTGTGCAAGGTGTGAATTGCCACCCTTAATCGTCAATCTTGAGAATTTAAAAGAGGTGGTATGTGATGAAGAGACGGCTGCTTCATGGGAAACTTTCAAACCTATGCTTCCCAATCTAAAGATAGATGTTCCTCAACTTGATCTTAACTTAAATTGGCTTCATGAAATTCACTCCTAAGTCCTAATACCTGTTTCATGATAATGTCATTGTGTTGGCATGTTGTGGTTGATCACTCTAGAAATTAAAGGGAATAAGATATGGCTTGACTTGCAGTCTTGACAATGGAATATGGTAAATGGAAACTTCTATATCTATGTTAGTCGGTTCTGAAGAAGACAATTGGTTTGTTTTTAAGGAACTCGTGAAACAAAAATCCTATGTTATATGTCCAAGGCAAAACAGGGCAAAGGATTGTAGTTGTTTTAGGTTGATTGCCTGTATATTTTGTTAAGTGTTAGGATATTGCTTATTATTACAAATTCGTCTGGTACGAATACTGTATACTATTTATCATTTATGATTCATAATAATCAAATTTCTTTAATTTTTAAAATTACAATTGAGCCAATTATATTAAAACACGTGTTTCGTAACGTACAACCAAGAACACTCTTACCGCTTAGCATTTCCGAACTAATGCTTTTGAGGGACTACTGCATATTTTATGTTTAGTGCTAATGTTACCGGTGTACCTTTCTGAGTGACTACATTCGTATTATGTTTTTTTCTGGTCTGCTTAAGAAATTGTGAATTTCAGTTGATTCTCTTATTTGTTTTGACTGCAGTTGTTAAATGAGAATGTTGAACTGAAACAGGTTTCAACGTTTTAACCATTTGCTTTGGTTAATAATAACGCTCTAAATATTACTATTACAAATTTGGGAAAATTATATTACAGATCATTATTCTTGGATACACTATTAGAAATACCATCAATTTATTTGTAGAACAATGTCCTGCGTGAATCTTGGGTCAAAATAAAAAGCCGAAGGAATTATTGCTCGTATTTTGCTTGACTAGCTTAAAGGATTTATGAAGCAAAATATAGATAAATTCAAACGGTGCCCTACCTAGAATATCTACGAGGTCTTCTTCAACAATTTCATCAACTATAAAATCTGTACTACATCCCCATTTTGTAGTGTTTATTTTATTTTTATCAATCAGAACAGTAACAGAACATAACAAACCAAAACTAGTGGTCTCCCAAAAGCTACTCATAACTCATCAGCTAGAGCCTAGAAGCAAAGGAAAGACCCTGCAGGTAAGACAGCAAAACAGAACAATGCGAATTAGAACTTGCACCTTGTTTTGCAAGTTTACTTGTGCAGCTGTTTCCTTCTATAAGAATATGCGTAAAGACAGATTCCAATCCCTTTCCTTGTAAGATCTTATCTACAATGGAAGCATAAGAGCAACCTTTCTTGTACTACATCCCCATTCTTTAGAGTTTATTTTAAACTGAATGTGATGACCTTATGTAAAGTTGAAATTTAATTAATAAACAGTAGTTTAATTAGTGATTAAGTTAATTGGGAATTCCAATAGAGCTAGCTGTCATATCAGGTAAAAATTATCAAAGATAAGACTAAAATTAAGGAGATTCAGCTATGATGCCAACAAAACTTACAAAAGGAAACTATTATTGTGCGGACTTTTTGGTCAAGCATGGTGCAGCTGATCAAGATATTGAGTTTAAATTTTTGGTCCTCGGTTCCTGATGATCTGGATCTGTGTCTCCAAGCTGATGCGTTAGGATCTTTATTTCCTCGGGTTTAGTTCTTCTGTATTTTCTTGCTGTTGTTTTGCCCTTCTTCCATATTGCACCAAAAAAATATAGCAAAATATGTATTGCTCTCCATCCTACATCCAATTCTGTCATATTATCCATATTATATTCATTTTACAGATAATTTTACTTTAGTTAAATAGGCACAAACTTTATAATATTTCTGCTTTTATAGAAGCTACCCTTGAAAATTACAGACAGACTCTATTGTAACTTGTCACGCAGATTTTTTTATTCATTTTTCTAGTGCAAGGTAGATGCTACTTTTTGAAGAAGAAAATTGTCTTGTAAAAATATTTTGATAAAATATCAGAATAAATCTTCTAAAAATAAGGTTTTTCAAAACATAAAGATAAGCATGCAACAACAAAAAGTAAATGAGACGCAATAAAAAAGGATACAACATCCGAAGAAATTTATATTGCTTCACCCTAACATGGGTTATGTCAAGTACGTACTTAAACCTATAGGCTTTCTCCACTAAAATCAAGCATACATCATGTGAAGCCTCCATAGGCTCACACATCCAATATTGTAAATCTCAGCATGTTCTACTCAGTATCTTTTGTTTGCCTCTATATGCAACACCCAAACTAGTATTCTTTTCATCTGAAGCCTCCACAAGCTCACATTCCCAATATTCTAAATCTTGGGAAAAACAAAGAAAAAAGTTTCAATTTAATGTAAGTCCTTGCTTCTGAAGAAGAAACTCTATTTGAATCCCTTGCCCATGGAGTATAAATGGGAGTTTCCTTTCCTTCCACCTCTTTCAGGCTTGTATACTATAAGTAGTCTAATATACTTTCCTTGGAGGAGGTTCTACTCAATATTCTTTATTTTCCTCTGAAGGTAACACTCAAACTAGTATTCTAAACCTCTCACTACAAGAAAAAGGATTACTAGTGAGAGGTTAATTTTGTCACAAAACAATCAAAATTTCATGATAAAAACAGGCATTGAAAAAATATAAAGTATTGTAATAATAAAATCAAATACAAAATTAGGAACTATTAGTGGATTTGGTATTGTTGTGAACCGACAACAAACACTTAGATCCAAGCTCAAACTAAAAGGAAACACAATTCCGAAAAAAAAAAACCTATCTTATTGATGGCGACAACGATCTAGGTCTCATTGGCATAATTGTTGTCGTGGAGTGCAACAGTGGTCGGCAAGCACCAAGCTCAAACCGAAGGACCAAGCTCAAATTGATGTTGGAGAATGAGCTAAAGTTGATCCAAAAGTGCTTGTTGGTGAACTTTATGTTTTATCTTGTGCCTTCCAAGATGGTGGTTACATTATAAGAAAATACGATTTTAATAGAGGATTTTCAATAGGGGTTACTTCAACCGCCAGAAACAAATGAAACTAACGGAGGTTTGGCCACTACTCATTTAATGACAACACAGAGCACTAGCAATGCTTTGTTGCCCCAGAACTAGTTAGGTAAATGACAAGATCATCCTATTAAATCTATTTGGTTTCCATATGTATTTCCTTTCGTCTCGGTTACCTTCCCATAAAACCTAAGGTAAGGAAACGTATTAGCCCTTGCGGTCTAGGGTAAGCTTTAATACGAAATAGGGAGTCTCCAATTTTACTGACTCTAAAGGCAAATCATCTCATGATTTCTTTTACTATGCATAGATTCCCGAGTCCCGTAAAAGTCATCCCGATTTCTTCGGTTTACAGATAACCTAATCTCTCACAGAGATTTGACGAATTCCTTCAGCTAGTCACCCTAGACTCATGTTCTTTCAGGACATGCCCAAAGGTATACCTATGTGTCTCCATGTTTCAGGCAGACAAGGTATACAATCAAAGCATGTCTTCTAGAACATAATCTAGGTGAAAACTTCTGGTCTAAGGAAAGACACACCCAAATAATAAGAGACTACTCTAATGATACTATCTGTGAGATTTCCTTATAGAGTCTCTTTGTGGGTCCGTTCAGTGCGAGCTATACCCTTATAGGTCCACCCACGACTTTAGCTAAGACATCTCCATGTTTGTAGCTCATGAGGTCTTTACCTTGTATCTGCATCAAAGTAGTTAAGCCGTGCTAGTCTTACCTGAAATCACTGATCCCCATTCTCAGTGTCTCTAGACTAGGAACTTAAAATTTAGGAGTAGACATCTGGTATCCTTTAATCCTCATGATCGTGATCCCATCACTGATACTCAAGAGATACCTATTATATTCCAAGGGTTTTATCCAGTTACTCATATATTAATAGTGATATCGAGACAGAATATGAAACAAGATAAAGAGTGCTTATAATTTATTCATGACAATATGAAAAGTACATGTACGTCCTAATCTAATGAAAAGATTGTCTCTAGGACATCCATATACTAACATTTACTCCTCTGAGTTTTTCGAAGAAGACATCAATGTCAATGTATTTCCCAATGAGAGTGAGGCATGAGCGTGGTTGTTGCATTGGAACAGTAGGAATTAATAATGACATTAAATGGGCTGCAACATGGAAAGGGTTCACGATGCTATTTGGAGCCAGATTGGGTTTGATGGTATAGTTCTTTCACTTCTTTGCTTTGTTTTGGTATTTTATATATTCGATCCTTATAAATTATCATGGGTGTTGGTTGATTTGAAAATTTGGGGGAAAAATCAAAAAATGAACTAAATAGCTTATGTAATTATTGTAAGAGTTTGATTTTCCTTTTTTGGGATGTCATTAAAATTGGATGGGTGAGGGTGGGTATTTGCAGTCAATGATTATGGACATAGTTCCAATGTGAGAAGATACCTCATTGTACACTAAAATATGCCAGATAAGTTATTCCACAAGAAAGTAGCTATTATTTTACTAAAGAAATATGAATGCACTTCAGTTTTTGAGTTACATTTGCATATGAGACGCACATTAGGTTGAAGAGCTGGTCATGGTTTACAAACATGCTACATGCCATTTGTGTTAATCCTTCTTGGGATTCTTGGTACACCAGAAGGGGATTGAAGTTGATAAAAACAAGGAAAAAGTAGTGGTGAAGGCTGGTCCACCTTAGAACAAGAAAGATCTATAGGGTCTTTTTTGTATGAAAATTCATAGCTAATTCGGCTAGCAAAATGAAGGCCTTTTCTCCTTTACTAATGGTGAAGGATCAAGATGAATTCGTTTGGGGAGAAGAGCAACGACAAGCATTTGAGCAGATCAAGCAAGTGTAAACCGAACCTCCAGTTCTAGTGTCTCCCATACCATGGAAGTTTATAAGTTATACATATTGGTTGTGGATAAGTCTATCAGATGCCTTCTAGCACAAGATGCAGAAGATGGAACTGTAAGAGAATTTTATTATCTTAGCCAATTATTAAACAATGTTGAATGTAAATACACTCCTATGGAAAAATTATGTTTATCACTATTCTATGCTTGTACAAAACTAGAATGTTATATTGCCAAATGAGATATTAGTTTTATGCAAATTTGAAATTGTTAAACATTTGTTAAATTGACCAGTTTTGCAGGGACGTTTGATGAAATGCGAAATAAATATAAATGCTTATGCTTTGACATATGTACCATTACGGGCTATGAAAGGGAAAGTATTAGTCGATTTTATCAGCCAAGATCCATGTGTTCCAATAGATGGTGTAGCCAAATTGGCCAACAATTATGTTAGCCTTCAACCTTGGATTTTGAGCTCTGATGGCTCATGGACGCAAAAAGGTGTAGGAATCATAGTAGCCATCATTAGCCCAACAGAATGGGTTTGGAGATACTCTAGGTCGGTTGATCTAGAATATTCTAATAACTAGGCAGAATACAAAGCATTACTATAGGGGGTACAAATACTATTACCAAAAGAAGTAAAATGTGCACAAAATTTTGGAGACTCCCAATTGGTGATTCGACAGATGAAGGGAGAATACAAATGCAATACCATCACCCTAGTAGAGTTCTAAAATTTGGCTAGACAATTACTTAACTATTTTTCCGATATAACAATAGATTATGTGTACAGAGGGGAAAATAATGAAGCTAATCAATTATCTCAACATGCCTCGAGATACAACAAGCTAAAAAATGAGACTTTAGAGTCAACCATGAATGAGTACTGCATGATGGAGACTAGATTAGTAGACTCATGGCAGCAAGAAACGATGGATTATTTGCAAAATCCATCCAGCAAAGCTCAATTTAAATTGAAGCAGACGACCCTAAAATACACCATTATAGGAGATAAGTTGTACAGAAGAAGTTTTAACAGGGTCTCATTAAAATGTGTGAACCAATTTGAATCAATGTGTCTAATTGGAGAAATACATGATAGATTATGTAATGCTCACATATTTGGACCTACAATGAAGTTGTTGATAGTTAGATGTAACACCCAGAAATTTTGATAACTTAAAATATATGTGTGATGTATTCCTTATATTATTTGATTACTTTATTAATTAGGATTAGTTGAAATGTTATGTGAATTATTCATGTGCAATTGCTTGGTGTAGATGTCAAGTTATGTGGAATTTGTTTGAGCTGCATTGAAATTGAGTGATTCCAAGTTTGACCCAAAACCTGTTTTAGTAAAATCCACATTATGGATTGGTTAACCGTTGGATCACCTTAAATTTCATAGGTACACTCCTAACCCACATATTAAACTTTTGACCATTTGGATTGGCGAAATAATATCTGAAGCATGAGATATTAATTTTTCACAGAAGCAAAAATTTTAAATTTGGGTCAGCTCGTCCAGGAGAATTTTGGAAGGCATTTTAGCTCTCCTAGGCGAGTCAAGGAAGTTTTAAAAGCATGCAGCAGCCTCCAAATCAC
This sequence comes from Glycine latifolia, assembly GCA_013407115.1. NCBI lineage: Eukaryota > Viridiplantae > Streptophyta > Magnoliopsida > Fabales > Fabaceae > Glycine > Glycine latifolia. The sequence goes on from QARZ01040945.1 coordinate 75,598, forward strand.
GAAAATGGTGGTCTTCTTCCCCCAAAATAGCACCCAACCCCCTCCCCCTCCTTCTCCACCACCCACGGCCATCGGTGACCGCCACAAGCCACCGTTTCTTGCCATTGAACCATCGCACGGAGACAAATACTTTAATCGAAGCGGAATCTTCAAAACTCAACCCGAGAATTTGGTAGAGAATAGAGCCTCCAATCCTCCTTTCTTAGTTTCTTTGAGGTAACCATAGTTTCCTTGTCTTCTTTTAGCTAGTTTGAAGCCTCTATTGATATCTCTTGCGATTCGGGTACCGTTTTTGGTTGTTTCTATACTTCCTTTGAAAATCCTTTGAAAATGAGATGTTGTAAAAGTCTCATTTTTATGAAATTGATGTCATTTCTGTGATCCTTGTTGAGCCCTAGTCATATTGGTGTGGTCGGAATTTCAAAACGATGTCTTTCGGTGTGTATTGGACTGATGGACTTTTGGTAATGATTGTGGTTGTTAATGTTATTCCCTTTCCTATTGTTGTTATCTGATGCTTGTTGGTTTTATATAATAAACTCACCCTTGCATTTGTTGTATCGTATGGTTAGTACCTGTGATGATTGCGAACTTTCATTCGTGTGAGCAGCAGTAGGTGACCTTGGAGGGATATCTTCTTTTTTGTTGGAGCCGCCAAGCCGACGTGATGACATTGGAACTCTGTTTGGAAAGAGTTGTGTTTTGTTAATCAACTCTTCCATAGTTAATCCCTTAATCTTTTTGTGGACATGCATATTTTGAGTTGTAAATACATGTAAAACTAAATTAAGTTCTAAACATGTGAATGATGAGTACTGATTTAGTATATGTAACACCCCGTAGGCCTCCGGTGCGTTAACATTAATAATATCAGTTTAGTGCGCAATTATCATAAAATAGTATTCAGCGGAAGTGCAAAATCGTTTTTCTTGATTCATTATGTATGGAATATTAACCTGTGAAATTATAATTATACAAAACACAATACAATCCCATGCTGATCCAGTTTCCCCATTCATATATCAAAACCAGACATCTTAATAATACAGGCAGATAACAGATATAAGATAATTATACTCAGGGTAAAGTCACATATCATATATAATAGGGTTCCGTACATGTACATATCAATGTCCATAGTCCACACCACACATGCTGTGGTGGTACAAAAGAATATCAACCCTCCATGAGGGAGTACAGAACTCTTCATCAAAAATACAAACAAAAGAGCCATCCAACTTCTAGCGTAGTCTCAACTGGGCCTCCTGCCCTGAGACTGCTCTTCTCTTCCAGAATTATCACCTGAAATCATGTAAGCCCCACACGGGGTGAGATAACATATCTCAGTAAGCTCAGGGTTCTTGGGAAATCATTCCCACCCTGGCCCACAGATTCACAACACATAAACAGGTATATACATCAAATACGGCCCACTGGCCTCAACATAACATAAACATCATCACAAACAGATCTATGACAGGAGGCAGAGCTCCTCAATGCCTGGCGGAGCTCCTCAACGCCCACTAACGGAGCTCCTCAACGTCAGTGCCTGTCATAGTGTGGCAGAGCTCCTCAATGCCACGGGCGGAGCTCCTCAACGCCCATAAATACCCGGCGGAGCTCCTCAACGCCGGTATGTATCTGTTGGCCAACAGTTCTGGCAGAGCTCCTCGATGCCAGGGACGGAGCTCCTCAACGTCCAGAATACCCGACGGAGCTCCTCAACGTCGGTATTCTTCTATTGGCCAACAGATGTCTCAAGCACAGCACAAACATCAAATGCAATTCCATACAATCTCAATACAAGTAATGCCATAGCCAATGCATGCATCATGAGTCATGACCAACACTCCCCAGGAGTGTGGTGTGCAACCAAAACGGGAATTCATCCCCAAGAAACACTGAACTTACCTGGTAAGGTCTCAGTCAGTAATTCCTTCCCAGGTCTGTGGCTCTTGCCACCAACAGTCTCAGAATCAAAGCCTAATCAAGGCACATGTAAACCTTATATTAAAATAAGCCCTCAGGCATACAATTCACAATACATAACATATCAGAAATCCCTTATCCTAGGGTTTAATCAATATCTGCCCACACAAGGCTTTTTCTCAGGCTCAACATAAGCATAACTAAGGCTCTGGCATCTCAACAGATAATCACAAGTGACCATCACACAGGTCACACAGATAACATAGAGCCAAAATTCAAAGTCATCAGAATTTAAAACTGAAAACTAATCCTTCATCATTACATTGCCCTGAGTAAGTTTCTCTACAGGACCCTGGGCTAATTCTAGCCCCATTTCACTATGGGTCACATTACTCAGGAAATCCCAAATTCCCAATTACCCAAAGGAACTTGAGTTTCTTACCTCAGTGGCGACCCAAAAGGCTAGAGAACAGCTTTCCTAAGCTCTGTCATCCATTCTGTGCCTCTGGTCCTTGCCAACACTCAGGTTTCTGAGGTTTCTCTGAGGGATAGGATTTTGCTTAAATATAGGGAATTGATGAAGGATTTTCGTTCTCAATCGGTTAAGACTAGTTTCTAGGTCAAAGGAAGGTGTTTAGGCTAGTATATAAGGTACTAAGGAGCTTGGAACGTCCATTAATGGAGGCTGGAGGTCCAGGGAAGAAGAAAACCTTTTTCCCTCTCCATTTTCGCGTTCTGCCCTTTATATACTCAGCCTTCCCGACCTCCCGCGCGATCCGCGCCACCTCCCGCGCGATCCGCGCCACAATGTCGGTGGACTTGGCGCTGTCAGCGCCATCCCCGCGCTATCCGCGCCATTCCTTCCCTGACCTATGGCGCCATCGGCGCCACACTTGGCGCTGGTCGCGTGGAATTCCAGTGAGAAAAGGTTTTCCAGGCCACTTGCCGCGCGATGCGCGCCACCCATGGCGCTATCCGCGTGGGCTGGAAAACTTTGGCGCCATCAGCGCCAGACCTGGCGCCATCCGCGCCACACCCTTAACAGGGTTTTCTGATGTGAATCCCCGCGCGATCGCGCGGGGAGGTATGGCACCAACCATGTCATAACTTAGGGTTATCACAGTATATGTATACATATGTATTCAATTATCGTATTTGTATCGTGTGTATGATGATCATATTATTGCGAAAAACTTACTACCATTTTCATAATCAAATTAATGGAGTTTTCATTAAAATTTGAAATTCACACGATTAAAGTTAGTGATGCCGTAGTGACAAGGTGAGTCATTACATTAAACATGGATACTATTGGCCATCAATCATTTCCAATTGCTATCGATAGTCTAAAGGGTGTAACGAATGCCAAATATTGGGACCTTTACAAAAGACTCCAGCAGAAGAAATGCATAGAGTAGTCAAGCCTTGGCCATTCAAAGGATAGGTTATGGATGTTATCAACAAAATCTATCCAGCCTTGTCTAAAAGACATAGTTCCATTTTGTTTTCTACTGACTATTTTATGAAATAGGTCAAAGTTGAATCATTGGTTAGTGTAACTTAGAGAGTTGTGTTTAAATTCATTAAACACAACATCATTTATAGATTCAACATACATGAGTCATTTACTACTGATCAGGAAACTATGTTTACTAGAGATAAAGTAGGTTCATTCATACGAAAATTTAGTATCAAGCTAATGCATTAAATGCCATATTATGCTCAATCAAATGGACAAGCTGAAGCTACTAATAAGATCTTGATTGACATTGTAACAACCCGAAAATTTCAAAGTGTGCTGAGCTAGACGTTTTATGTGTGTGTAATGCTTGATTATTTCGTTTATTTTGGTAATTATTGTTTGGTACTGTTCTTCCTTGGTATGTGTGCTTGATGGATGTTAGACGTAAGTTAACTCTACTATTCTGTGGTTGCTGGCCGTGCACATTAAGTGGACATGCATTGTCAGTCGTGTTTATAAGCAGCAGAGTGCGCAGCAGAGGGTGCTTTCCTTTCTTCTTCCTTGCGCTTTTCTCTCTTTTCTCTCTAAAACTCACCCAGAAACCTCTTCCTCTCAACCCTTCTGTATCACCTTCAACCTGCAAGGACTACTATATCTGCCATAGAACCCCTCGCATCAAGAGGAACTTCGTGACTGGGGTAAAAGCTTGTGAACATCTTTCTTGAGGTTCGAAAGAGAACGGACACGCTCACGCTTCAGAAGATGGCGTTCAGCATCACTAGACTGTAGGACGAACTCCTGGTTAGGTAAGGGGATTTTATTACGTCTGATGATAGCTTTAGATACCATGGTTGGGGGCTGGGGAGTCCAACCATGAAGATAACTACATGTCCCTGGCGTGTGTTGTTTTCCCAGAAAAGCTATCTTTTAATAACCAGAACGTGATGTGTTTTATGTTTGTTGGTTGGTGTTTTTGAGTGAAGAGTTTGATGGTGTTCTTGTGGGGAGAGTTGATGTGTGAGAACTCCCGTGCATCTGTGCGAAGTTGGTATTTTGATGCTGTAAATTCCCAAAACACCTTTTTGTGAAGGCATCGGATACCGGGTTGGGTATGTCGAGCTGAGCTCTGTAGCGTATATATATATATATGGGACGTGACTCTTAGTAGTCAATTATTGGCGGATGTCAGCATCTCGGGCTCCTTACCCGGGGTTCTTTTTCTTAGAGTTGTTAAGCTCACTTCCTCTTCCTTAGAGATACCGGGTTCCTTTACCTGAGGTTGTTCATTCTCTTTGGAAATGATGAGTTCAAGTCTTTTCCTTGAGAACCACCGAGTTCCCTTACTCAAATGAGCTTGTCCCCTTTCTTTGAGAAAGAGCTACCGAGTTCCCTTACTCGGATGAGCTCATTCCCTTTCTTTGAGAAAGAGCTACCGACTTCCCTTACTCGGATGAGCTCGTTTCCTTTCTTTGAGAAAGAGCTACCGAGTTCCCTTACTTAGATGAGCTAATTCCCTTTCTTTGAGAGAGAGCTACTGAGTTCCCTTACTCGGATGAGCTCGTTTTCTCTCTTTGAGAGAGAGCTATCGGGTTTCCTTCTCGGTTGAGCTAGTGTCCTTTCTTGAGAACACCTACCCGGTACTACTTGTCCGCCCTCATCCACCCTTGTCCGCCCTCGTTTGACCTTGTCCGCCCTTGTTCGTCCTTGTCTGCCCTTGTCCTACCTTGTCCGCCTTTGTTTGACCTTGTTCGCCCTCGTCCGACTCTGTTCGGATTCTTACATAAAAAATCCTTATATCTAGGCGCCAATTCGGACACCTAATACTTCATACCGGTTCACTAGTTCATGTGGTGTTTGTGAATAACGTGTAAGTAAGAAACGTAGGTGATTATGTTGATAACAGTTGAGGTCGCCCTATGTGATGGCTTGAGATAATGAGGTAAGCATTGATACCATGGGGGGTGTATGACGAGTATCCTATCCAGGACGTGTTGTTCCTGACTGGGTCATACATTGATGGTGCCCATGGTTATCGAATGCGGGTGGATATACATAGATACCCATGGGGGTGTTTGATGAGTATCCTATCTAGGACGGGTTTGTTCCTGGTTGGGTCATACATTGATGGTGTCGTGGTGATAGGCTATGTATAGACACGTGAGATGTCGGGACTAGGTGGTTAACCTTGCAAGGACCGTGGTTAGTGCATCAATGAGCCCATGTTGGGGCAGCCGTGGTTTTGATTGTATGTATGTACATGGGGGTGCATGATGTATTAACCTATCCATGACAAATTTTTTCCAGGCTAGCTCATGCATTGATGGTACCCATGGGACATACGACATTTGCATGACGGAAATAGGATGATTGGCTGTAGGGTACCGGGCTACTGGGGGGCCACGTCTGTTAGGAACTCCTTCTGACACCCCGGGGCTGATCACCACTGGGGAGAGCAGCTTGTGCACGACAGAGTGACCCTGACAAGCTACTACATCATCAGGACCACAGGGATGGACTATTTCCAGGATGGTACCACATGACATGCTGATAGATGAGTCAGGAGCATGCATCATGCTAGGCATTATAAGTTGACTTGTGGAATGTGGTTGAATGACTGCTCGTGTTGATTTCGTGTTGAAATGCTTGGATCTTATGCTAATATTGTGATGTTTGGATCGCCTTCCCTAACTGATGTTATTTATTGTTTGTTGTTTAACATGATAAACTCACCTTGCTTTGTTGTACCGTGTGGTTTGGTACCTGTGATGATCATGAACCGTATTCGTGTGAGCAAACAGACAGCAGTAGGTCATCGGGAAGATGTCCCTTTTTTGGTTGGAGCCGCTGAGTTGTCGGATGACGATGGATCAGACCCCGGCCATGAACTATGTTTCCTTTGAGAATTTACCTTTCGTTGTGTAATTTCTTGTTCCTTTTGAAAAGTTTATACACTTTAGACATGGTCAACTGTACCTACAATTAAACTACATTTTATATATGTATATATCCATTTGAGATGTCTTGTACGTATCTTATTTACGTGTTTACTTTATGGTGATGGTCATTATGTGCTCGCGAAAAATTTACTAATATTTTCATAATCTAAAAAAAAACTAAAAGGGATTTTCATCTATAACATGTTAATGGCTTGATTAAGAGACGTTCATACAGTAGCGACGAGATGGGTCGTTACAGACATAGTCAAGAAGAATTTAGAAGAAAACCCAAAAAGATGGCATGAAATGATGCAAGAAATTTTGTGGGCTTGCCAAAATACTCCAACCAAAGCAATTGGTTGTACCCCATGTTTGCTAACTTATGGACATGACACAGTTTTGTTGTGGAGATTAATGAGCAATCTTTGAGGGTTGCAAAGCAGAATATTCTAAGTTTGAATAAGTATCAGTAATCCATGCTTGATAAGTTAGACATGTAGAAAGGGCATACAGGAAACATGTTAAGCTAAAGCGATTTAGTGAAGGAGACATTTTTGGAAGCCAGTTCTTCCTCTAGGAGTAAGAGACTTGAAGCTTGGTAAGTGGTTCCCGAATTGGGAAAGACCATTCACAATTAGTCAGATTCTACCTAATGAAGCGTACCAGCTAGTTAACTAAGATGGAAAAGAATTGGAACAAAGTATAAATTTTAAATATTTAAAACAATTTCATCCTTCCATGTAGGAAGAAGGAGATAGGAAAAAAAATTGTCAATAGTAACCACAAGTTGGTTACTTAGCTAATCCAAAGGTTGTCCAAAAGTATACTTACTCAATGAATAAAAATGCATAAGAAGGGCAATCAAGGGTTGGAAGCCGAATTAGTTACCATATCATCCGACTCGGAGAAAAAAGTGTCAACATTGCCTTCATCCCCTTTAGCTTGGTGAGCAAGCCCAACATTAATGCTTGGGGCAGCAACGAAGGTGTTTTGAGCAACAACGACAACATGAGCATTGAATACTTTGGCAGCAATCTCTATAACACAATTCATAATTCCTACTAAAGGAATGGTGATAGATGGAACAACTGAAATGAAGGTAATAGAAGGTGGTGCAAACAAGGTCTGTTTGGCTTGGTCAAATTTCTATTGCAAGTTGTCCCAAATCTTTCTATCTTTGGAAATGCCTATTTCACCTATGCTTAGATCTTTCTCCATTCCTTCTTGTTGATGCAAAAACTGATTGATGCTGGGGTAAAGGGAATTTGCCAAAGCATACAGCTAAACGCATTGGTCTGAATTACCCATAAGTTTGGCATTGAGGAGAGTGATCTAGGGATTTAATTCAACTAGATCTTTCTTGATTCGTCCAAGCTCAGTTGTTAGATCAACAATCCTTTTGTATACTTTTAAGTTTGCAACTGCCTTAGCTATTCTAATTCACCCGCGGTAGAATAGTAGCAATGCTAGGGCATATTATGATTAAAGATCAATTCACCAATGGCCATGCTAATATGGTTGAGGAGTTGGAGGCTAGAGTTTGATACTATTGGTGCTCTGGCCAACTTGGCAGAGGATAGCCAGATCGACTTCAACATAGACGGATCAAAAGGAACATCTCTTAACATTAATTATTCCACATAGGAAAATGGTTATCAATAAGAGATCCATTTGATACCATGAGTGTATAAGAAGCAAGTGACTGAAAGTATTTAGCTAAAGCCTCCTTGGTGATATTTAGCAAGATGGGGCGTTCGAAAGTTGATGATTGACTAAGAGGAATTATTGGTGCAGAAGGCATGGTAAAAGACCCAAAAAGCACATTGGAAGGTTTTTCCACATAAGTTGATTCTTGAAATTAAAAGCTAAAAAGTAGGTCGGTGGAGGCCATATAAAACCAAATGAAAAGCATTAGAGCGACTAAGAGACTTACATGAATATGTGTAGAAGTGGATCCAACCTTTAATATTTTGCGACTTTGGCTAAGAGCAGCGGCCAATTTTTGCAAAGAATTCTAAATTAGAAATAAATATTGGTGATAAAGAGGTAAGCCAATATAAAAAGTAGATATTGATACCTGAATCAAAGGAGGATCAGGAATAAAGGATTTCTAAGCAACAACAAATCTGGTAGTTTTCTTGAAAGTCAGGGAAGCATATTCTAGAGAAGTATCATCTTCTATGTTTTCCAAATTAATCGTCTCAATTTGACATTTGGCTAGAAAGAAAAATGTTAGCCGAATAACGACAAGGAAATGAGAAGTCAAAAGATGAGGATAAAGCAATACCTCTTTGTAAAGTTGGTGAAGGATTAATGGTGATTCCAACCAATGAGTTTTTCATCTTCTTAGCCAAAAAAAAAAATGAGTGAGAAGAAGGCTGAATTTAACTTGGAGTTTGGGCAATAGGATCTGGTTGAACATGGTCATTTGCTTGCTGTAAAAGTATACTTTTCAAATTTTAAATGAAAACTCTATTAATTTGATTATGAAAATGAGGGTAAATTTCTCGCAATAATAAACTCATCAAATACGTAAATAAATAGATACATACATATATATATACATACATACATATATATATATATATATATATATATTAAACCATTATATATTATTTACATGTCAGAACATAATTCAGTTTTTACATATATATATATATATATATATATATATATATAAGCTTGAGTTACATGCTCGATCAAAGAGAAATAAGGAACCAACAAAAAAAGAGTTGACAACAAAACACAATTCTCTCCCAAAATAAATTCCAACATTATCATGTTGGCTTGGTAGCTCCAACAAAAGGATTTTCCTCCAACATCACCTACAGCTGCTCATCTGCTCCCACGAACGAAGGTTTACGATCATCACAGGTACCCACCACCCAGTACAAAATTGCAAGGGTGAGTTTATTATACAAGGTCAACAAGCACCAAATGGCAATGATTAGTAAGAAAACAATAATAATAACCACAATCATTCTCAGTAATCAATCAGTTCAACATAAATTAAACAAACTAGTCATCAACTTTTTCCACAATTCCAACCAATTATGCTCAAAATGATGCATGCACCTGACTAAACTCTCAAATTCAATGTGGTACCATTCGTCAAGAAATAACCTAAATGTGCCTACATGACACTCTCACTTAGGAAAACGATGCAGTAACTGGTCGAGGTCACCCTGTCGTGCATAGACAATGCCCATCACGGTGATCAGCTTAAGTCACAAGAGAGTTTCAAACCGAGTGATATGCCCCTAAGTACCCGTATTTTTATCCTCATAAAAAACCACAGGTACTTACTACCACCGTTTATAAGATTTCCATACAATTATGAAGTATAAAAACATGGGCACCATCAATGCATCGATCGTGGATAGTTAAAAATTCTAACCAATCCCTTTCCCTCTCCAGGGATGCTTAAAATTTTTAAACCAATCATCTTCCCTCTCAAGGGACATCCAGTAAGTCACTGCACCCCATGTACATACCCAACATACTTCCATCACAAAAACATCATCAACATCAACATCATCTCTAATCAATGTCATAATCAAAATCAACATCATCTTATCTCAATGTCAACATCAACATCATCTCATATCAATGTCATCATCAACATCAACATCAACATCATCTTATATTAATATAATTATCAACATAATCGTATTTAAATATCATCGCATCACAAGCAATCGCATTCCACGTATATATAGATAACAATGTCTTGGATTCACATTCCTCATGTCTTCAAACAACATAAATCTCATACATTCACAATCCATAATACCACGAGACTGATCTTTCTAGAAAATTCTAAATTAAAGAGGATGACTGTAATATACAAAACAAACTTTTATGGCCATTCAAAATTTAATAAAGAAGTAAATAGGAGAACGAATTATAAAAATTTTGGGCAGAGTCTCCTCTGTAATTAAGACATTTCCCAAAAAATCTAATCATTACAACAACGACATCATTCACAATTTCATTCATCAATAACAAATATATCGCATCTCATTATTTTAAAACACAGTTTTTCTTGAAAATCAACACACAGCAGGGATAGACATAAATCTCCATAATTGGGTTCCCTGACCCCGATTATGGTATCAAAAGCTATAAAAAAATAATAAACCCACATCACTTATCTATATCCCTTTGTTAGCTCCTTATAGCGTCATTTTGAGATCTCTCAAGTTCACATACTTTGATCCAAACACATAGCTCTATATACCAAATTGAAGACAATTTAGTATAGATTAAGGTTAACATTAACAGTCAGGGTCAAGTTGTAACACCCCAAAATTTTGGGAAGTACAGTCAATTACTGGGAAAAAATGTTAATTCAAGACAATACAAAAGATTTGAAAAAAATGACGAAAATACCCCTGGACATTTTGGAAATGACCAAATTGCCCTTAGGTATTTTAGCAAGATATCTTAAGGAAGAAACTTTATAAATACTCTGGGATGCTTGAAACATGATCAGAGTACCCCTAGGGTAATAATTACAGAGTTTCCCTGAACACTTTTTGAAATGACAATTATACCCCTAGGATGAAAGGTGAAATTACCAAAATGCCCCTAGGTCAAAACTGACCAAGATGACCTTAGAAATTAATAGGAACCTGAGTATAGGATAAAATACTTTTAGACAACAATTTATCAGCAAGGGTGGAGGCAAACAACCCTAAATTAGAATTTCTAGGATTTTTGGAAGGTAATTGGAAAAGAAGTTTAATTTAGACTAACTCAGATATCAGAAAATTATAAGAGAAGGATGGATATAATCTATGAAGTTTTATTTTAATTATAGAAGGAGTAGGTTGCCTAAATAAGTTAGTTTTGTAATAATTAGAGTCAATATGGACCAATAGGAAAATAGAATTTTACTATTACATGCAATAAAAGGAAAATTGGATTAATTTGGAATTCTAGATTAAGCCTTGACCGTATGATGCAAGATCAATGGAGAAAACTTTAAGAAGCTTCAAGATTGGCCACATGAAAGGTTAAGAAGCTTGAAAATTCCTATTGGACCAAGTGGAAAGGTAGTTATAAATGCTTAAGAGATATTTAAAGCAAATTTTATTTTGTTCTCTTTGACAGAATACGTGGACATTTCTAGGCCTTATTTCCAAAATCCCAACGGTCAAAACTTAGACATGTGAGATAGGAGTATACCCTTAAAATTTCAAAGAGATCCAACGGTTAACAAATCCAGGATGAGTATTTCAATAAAACGGGGTTTTTGAAGGAATTTTGTGACTAAGCTAGCATTTCAGATAAGAAAGCAATTGAAGACTTGATCTACAAGCCTAACTCCACGTGCAAACAAGCTAAGAGCAAAGAGAAGTATAGAAGAATCAAGATTTAGGACACTTGTAGGGCTAAAAACTAAGGTAACATGCAATTGGACCATTTGGAAATCAAGTTATCATGACTTTAAGAGATATTTCCACCTAAAGCTAATAAACTCCACGTGAAGCAAGGAAATTGCATGGCTTACTCTCCAAGCCTTGGAAACCAACGTGCCAAGAGAAGAGGAGTGAAGAAGGATCAAGAAATTGGACACTTGTAAGGTTGAAAAACCATAGCCAATAAGGATGAAACAAGTAGAAAGTGGCTATTATAACACTTAGATTTTTGTAGAAAAAATCAAGCCTTTAAGCACCCTATAAAAAGGGGTTGGAATCAGAATTTGGGCAGCTCTAAGAGAGCTTGAACCGTGCACAATTCCTCCTAAAGCCTCTTATTTTATCTCTTCCAAATTATACCTTTCACCTAGAGCAAAAATCAAGGCCTATATGCTTATAATGTCCACGTGAAGATCAAGGAACTCTAGGAGCAAGGATTCTTCAACTTCAAATAAGGAAAAGCTGTCCAAAAACCTAAGTAAGGCAAAGGTATGGGAAGTTTATGATAATCAAAGTTTGAATAGGTTTTATGTTAAGATTCTTAGATGGTTTCATGAAGAACTAAGCTTGGTACTCTAGGTGTTTGATGATTTGTCTTCAAGAGCTTGAATGACTATTTGTTTAAGTAACTTGGTTTAAATCAAGGAAGGGGTATTGGATAATAAATTTGAATCTAATTTAGTAAAGGAAAGTTAAAAGAAATCAAAAGGTAGAGGTAGTATAGCTAACTTTAAGAAAATAGTTGTGTATTTACTAGAATATGTTGTTATCACTTTGATGAGGATTAGAATTCTTCCATGTTTCTATGTTGGATTTGATGAATAGAAGTTAGTTAAAAAAATATGTTTATTTATTCTTAGAATTAGATTGAACCTTATAAAAATTAAGGTTTAAGTAGCTTTCTTTAAAGGTGTTTCTATGAATACAAGATTACACACCATGTGTTTGATAATTTGTCGCAATGGATGAAATTTGTTTGTGTGTTGTTGAGTGATTTTATACACTTTGCTAAGAATAATATGTTGTGTGGTCGAGTGATTTTATATACTTTGCTAAGAATAATATGTTGATTGGTGTCTTACGAATCTATATGAAATTTAAAAGAAATATAATTGGTTTTATGATTTTGATGTGTACTATGTTGATGATGAAAATGATGAGTTAAACTATGGCTATATGCTTAGATTGTTGTGTAAAGCTTTATGTGATGGTTGCAAGAAGCTTTACATATTATTTTAAAAGCATATGCCATGGGTTTTCAAAGATGTTGAGCTTTGAGGTGTATGAGACATAAAAGAAGAATAATATTAATGAGAAAAGATGTGATAAAAATGATTATTCATGCATGTTTCATATGCATATGCCCTGCGGGGGTTAAGCCGTGATGTTGTTTGTCAGATAGCTGAGGATTGAGACGAGCATTTAGACAAAAGGTGTCTAAGCTGGGGGGTAGCCACAGTGGGGAGATCACCTACCCA
>QARZ01040946.1:0-39908 GCA_013407115.1 Glycine latifolia
ATTTTCAGACTTGGGAATGAGAGCTATGAATGCATGATTAATCTGTTACGTGGCTTGTGCCTTTACCTTTTTTCCTCAGCGGTTACGTGGCTTTTCATTCCAATTTGCACCGCGCAGACACGCCCCACTTGACTATTAATCTATTATACACGCATCTTTGTACTGCATGGACCCTCACTTAATTTACTCAAAGAAAAATATAAATGTATCTTTTACAATCGGTTAAAATTTATACAAGTTTACTAATGTTATGTTTGGCGGGGGAGAAAAAAATACAAAGAGAAGAAGATAGGTGCATGAGAAATAAAAGAAAGAAAATAGACGAGAAATAGAAGTCGTTTAGTAGAAAAAAATAAAGTACAAATAATGAAAAATATTTGAATTAAAATAATTTGATTAGTTAAAAAATAGAAGAACTAAATTTAAAATAGAATTATGTTAATATCTGTAACACCCCGTATGCATCCGGTGTATTAACATATTACTTAATTAGATAAGCGCAGTAATTAATATAAAACCAATTAATTACAACCACGGAAGCGTTTTCGAAACCATGTTTCTTGATTCATTATGTATGGTACGCATCAAACTTAAAACACTGAACATCAACACAAGCCAGCCTCATCGATCCAAACAATATAAACGACGGCAGATGAATAACTAATATCTCTACAGATATATCAGGAGAAGCCAAAAGTATATATATACATATATACATCATCATGATACTCACAGTATCGAATGCAAAAGAATAAGCAGCAAGTGTTCTGATCTCAAAGACCACTTCCTCACACGAGGGCATACAGTCATATACAGTCCATGTACAAAACATAAACATAACCACAATATGTGCACCCACACATATCTTCCCTCTACAGGGTACAAGGTATAACAACATAAACAAAATGAGCCTCCCAGCTCGCAAAAAGCTGCAACAACTGTCCCTACTGGGGCCTTCTGCCCTGGGAACTGTCATCTCTGTCAAATGAGTCACCTGCAAAACATAATCCCCACACGGGGTGAGATACACATCTCAGTAAGCTCAGGGTCCTTGGATGCATCTCCTCCACCCTGGCTCACTTCCATGACACACAGCATCAAAGGCATCACAACCACTGGCCTCCCGGCCCTCATAACAATACACAGTCAATCATCTAGCTCTAATGTATATTTGCGAAACTACGCCGCCACGATGCCTCATCATCAGCATCAGGACTCTCAGTCCTCAGTGTGAGACCGGAACTCACACCCGTGTCATCTCATCGGGAGCTACCCCTTACGCATGGATGCACGTATATGGCACCTCCGAGAATAGGCTTCAATCGCGACGGGACCACCTATCTCTTGGTCTTAAGGGATTATCGTCACCCTTTACGTGAGCAAACCAAACTAGGAGGTGCGCTCTACTCCTAGGGAGGTCCATATCTATCTAACTGGCCAGAAGATCTAATCAACAGGTATCCATACATACAAAGCATAGAGTTATGCATACATATCATCATGAGGAATGCAACAACCATTCAACACACATGCATCATGAATGCAACCATCACTCCCTCGGAGTATGGTGGAACACAGCAGTGGGAAACACTCCCAAGAAACCAAGAACTTACCTGGCAAAGCCGTGCTCTACGGTTCAATCCCTGAACGGTGGTCTACGCCACTGACACCCTCGGTGTCATGCCCTATACAAGGCATATAAGTTCAATCAGACACCAATCCAATCATACAAGGCATAAACGCATCAACGGTCCTCAACCGTTATAACGAAAGGAACGTCCTTCCTTTCCAAAACCTCTAAGTCATCTAACTTAAGGTTATCAAGACTAACCCATTCAATAGACCACTTATAGACCCTCAGCGGTCTATCTCGGCCTAACCATGGCCCTAGAGTCTCCCCGAGACTCGGTATAAATCAAAACAAAGAGCTCAAAGCTCTATACAGGCCAATACTCAAGATTATACAACATGGCTTGAACGGTTTCTTTCACACAACAACACCATTCCTAAAGCCTCTCTAGCACATAAAGATTAAGTATCAAGACTCATGCATGTTCTACAATCATCAATAAACCAACATACTAGCTATACATGCATTTCTCAGAGCCAAGAATCAAAGTCCATGAAATCAATATTTCAAAGCTAATCCTTCATCACAACAACATTCTAAACATACTTTTCTAAAAGACCCAAGTCTAATTTCAACTCTAACTCAAATGGGTCACTATTCACCTCAAGAACAAAATCATAAATCAAACGATAAAACTCGAGTTTCTTACGTCTAAAACGACAAGGAAGGCTAATGGACCACTTCCCCGAGCTTGGGTGTTCGTGAATCGCCTCCTCTCCCCGCCGAGCTCAAGTTTTGTGAAGTTCTCTAGAGAAAACGATCTCTTTGTTTGATGGTTTTCAGGAAAAAGTGATGAAGGATTCTAGCTCATAGGATGACTCCCTACAAGTTTCATGTTGAAAGGGAAGTGTTTTGATGAAGTTTAGTGAAGGTATGGAGCTTCCCAAGCTTGTCAATGGCAGAAATGGCTCAAGGAAGAAGAACTGATTTTTGGCCCAAATTTCGTAAAAATGGCCTTTTATAGGCCCCCAGCCCGTGCTCCCACGCTACCAGCGTGAGTCCCACGCTACCAGCGTGGCATTCCAGTGAAAAATGGCTTTCTGGAGCACTTCTCATGTTATCAGCGTGGCTCCCACGCTACCAGCGTGACATTCCAGTGGAAAATGGCTTTCTGGAGCACTTCCCACGCTACCAGCGTGAGTCCCACGCTACCAGCGTGGCATTCCAGTGGAGAATGGCTTTCTGGAGCACTTCTCACGCTATCAGCGTGGCTCCAGCTATCACTAAATCCGTCGCAAAATTCATCGCTAACGCTTTTTGTGACGGAATATAGTAAATTTAAATTTTTTCTTTTATTTACTTAACCTTGGTTATTATAATACCCCTACAACATTCGTGTGTTATTTTGTTTTATATTGTTAACGTGATTTTGCTTTGTGAAAATGGATACTAAAAAATAGGACATATGATTGACATAATCGATTATATGGAAAAAGTGGTTGTATAATTGATTTTATATATAATAACATCATCAATATCAACATCTTTAATCCAAGTTTATTGGAGTTAGTGATAGATGAATTAAATGATAGGTACGAGAAAGTTGAAGAGGAAAAAAAAAAGAGGGGAAAAAAAGGGGAAATAAGACAAAAAAAAGAATGGTGAAAGAAGGAATGAGAAAATGAAGAGTATAGGAACTAAAAATGGACTATATGGAACATAGAGATAATAACGGGTCTAATATTCTATCAAACTTATAACTTTTCTCCACTCCGTCCTAGGACACACAATCCGTCAATCTATATCTCATTTCATAAAGTCTTGTTTAATTATCTTTCTTCAGGTAAATTTCAGTCTATTTATATTCATCTTTGTGTTAAACTCTTAGTAACAAACACACTACAAAAAAAAACACTATTTTTGACTGGCAAAATCCATCGCTAAATTAAAAAATCTGTCGGAAAATAGAATTTCTGACGGAATTTCGACGGACAAAAATCCATCGGTAAAACGCTCGTAAAAAATTTTAGGCGACAGATATTAATGTCCATCGGTAATTTCTGATGGATATATCTGTCGGTAAGGTCACTACAAAAAATTGATATTTTTGTGGCGGCTAAAATGTTATTTTCACTTTTTTTTATTTTCAAGTTTTTCATTTTCTAGCGGTTTAAAAACCGCCACAAAGTGCTTTTTATTTTTTTGCCCACAGAAATATTTTTATTTGTGTAATTGAACCCCATCACACAAAACTTTGACAAATATATCCTTTACTAAAATTGTCAAAACAATAAATCAAATAATCCTAAAAAAAATCATATAGCAATGAAAAGTGAACATAAAGACACAAATAAAGAAGAATTAAATAAAAAATTTAATAAAAATAGTGGAAGCATTTTGAACTTGAAATCAACTGAACTATGGAAAAGAGAATTAGAATCAAAGAGAATCAACCTAAAAGAAGAAAAAAAGTTAAAGGAGAATCACAAATTTCACATCCAAACAAAAAAAAATTCAAGTAAAAGGAAAATAAATCATAAGAACAATAGAAACGTTATTGTTAACGGTTAATCTCTTCAATTAGTTCATTAACTTTGCATTTTTTATCACAACTAATAATGATACAAAGATATTTTTTCCAAAACAACCCCAGTTACTAACTTTTGTTTTTCCAAAAACAGCCCCACCTATTAATTCCTTTTAAAGCCTATTTTTTTCTTCATTACTGCAATTGATATTTAACTCTTTCATTTAAGTTGTGTTTACTCCTAATAATTTCTATTAAAGCCAATTTTTTTACTTCATTATTACAAATGATATTTCCACAACTGCCCCTAAACTGATGACGGTGACATTCCAGAGTTAAAAATTTTCTTTTTTCTAATATAGTATTGTCAAACAAATGAAAAAGAAATATAAAAAATATCTCTAATATACTTAATACAAAACTAAAATTTATATTGTAATTTAAGATTATTTTGCACGTGAAATTAACAATGTGAGTATTAATTAATTAAATATTATATAACGCACTGCATTTCATTAATATATTTATATACAAATTAAAAACATTCCAAATCATAAATTAGGTAATTTTTTAGTCATTGAAATATTATTTAAAATGTCATTCACATAGAACAATACAAAGATTAAAAAAAAAACTTACATTAAACTTTGAGTGAAGTTCCTTACAGGCAAGAATGACACTCAAGAACAAAAACAGAAGAAAATATAAATTATAAATAAAAAAATAATCC
This sequence comes from Glycine latifolia, assembly GCA_013407115.1. Lineage (NCBI taxonomy): Eukaryota > Viridiplantae > Streptophyta > Magnoliopsida > Fabales > Fabaceae > Glycine > Glycine latifolia. The sequence goes on from QARZ01040946.1 coordinate 4,828, forward strand.
CAAAAATAATGTATAACAATAGAAAGTGAACAAGCCTAATACTTTTTATCTAACAAATTTAACTAATATTTCTTTTTGAATAAATAACTAAAATCAAATTTAGCTATATTGACAAAAACTAAAAAGATTTCAGTAAAATAAAAAACAAAAACTAAAAATAATGTATAACACAGCCAACTATCACAATCAAATCAGCCAGAAACAATTATTTCTAAAAAAAGAAAAATGAGCTGAAGTGTACAACTTTCCAGTTAATCTAGATGTATTGGCTGTAGAAACAATCTATGACTTCTATAATGTGGAAATATCAACTACCAACTTCAAAAATTGACATAGAAGCCCCAATTTTTTTTTTTAAGGAGAAGCCCCAAAGTAAAAACATGGATTTAATATAATTTTGTGTATATCAATTTTTAAATTACTTGTTAAATGGTTCAATATATCCTTTTCCATAGTGTCAGCATTTCAAAATCCAAAGTATGAACGCAACTGCAATATTATTCCAAAACCCAAAGCACACAGCTAAATTTTCATATTCATTAATGTCAATGATGATGAGAAGATTACAACAAGCAACTGATGATGGGACATATTATATTTCTAAACTAAAGAAATAAAACTAACAGAAAAATAATTACCAATACTGATGTCCTCTTCATGAAGCTTGCGCCGATAATCTTGATCAAATTTGTCTAAGGCATGCAACTCATGATATAATTCCTGCACTCAAAGAAAAAAGTCAAACTAAATTAAATCGAGTCTTGATAAAATCAGCTGTACAGCTAAAGAAATAAGAACTGAGAAATATTATACGATCTTCTTTGAAAGGCTCTGACAACCATAGAGATTTCGGGTCAAATTTCATAGAAATAAACATGGACGTAAAGAATACTTGAAATCAATATCAATAAATAATACTTGAATTCTAGAAGATGTAACTTTTTTTTTCAAGTGATAATGTGTGGAAAAAGAGATGAAACTTCCACTCTGTGTAAAAGTTTACCTTGAGATGGATAGCAATCTTCTTCATATTTTCAATGTATTCTTCAAGAGGTACATGAGGGCTAAGGCCAGATGGATGTGGGTGCATAGAATCATTACCACCAAAGTACACAATTACCAGTGATGGTTGATCAGTGGCATCCTGAATTGAAGATGACAGAGTAATAGGGTGATTACCTTTAAGTCAGTCTGAGCAAGAATCAAAGTGATCACAATGTGCAAAAATGAATCTGAAGATTAATGTGTGAGCGCGCGCATGCTGCAATTATGAAATGAAGTTTTTAATAATACATTTGATCTTTTAAACTTCAAACAAATGTTCTTAATATATCCATGCTCAGTTCTAAGGCAAATAGAAGGCCATCATATGCTAGAATGTTTAATCTAGTCTTTAGCATAAACTAGCCAATTAGCTTTTTCTAAGATAAATAGGACCTTTTTCTTTTTTCTTTTTTCCCAAAAGGAACTGTTCTATTGCGTGCATGCAGTCCTGTTCTTAATTGAAGATTAAAAACACAAACAAAATTGAACAAAAACAAATCTCAATAAGGATCATCCATAGATCACAAAAACCCACGTCTCTATATGAAACCTGAGTTCATAAACAAAACAAAACAATTCTTCATGGGTTATCTCAACATGTGAAATCAAAGGAAAACCAACTACTTTTACCCTCTTGCAATCATCATTCACAACTGAAGCTAGAAAAGAAAGTGAGTGAATAACCTTAAAACCACACAACCCAAGATTCTGCAAATCAAAGTGCATGCAATGAAAGAAAAAGAGAAAAGGCACAATATTAATTAACCTGATGACAAAGAAGATAAGAAAACCATAATGGAATGAACAATAACAACATGAAACATAACTATATAAGTTCCTTTCGAGCATACAAGTTGGCAAGAATAGCTCCCCAACCTTCATCACTATAACTGAACTCAACAATGGACGAATCAAACAACACAAATTGAGGCCTCACTGGTCCTACCATCTCTCACTTCCACAATATCAATAATACACTTAACACACTAACTTGCATTCAAAATTTATAGACCTGGATGTTGCTTTCTTTCCCATGTTGCCTTCTCTTGTCAATGTCAACTTCCACAACATCAATTGCTTTCTCTTGTTGCCTACTTTTGTCATTGGCACAACAAATTCAATTAGTTTGGTAAGACAGGAACAATCAGCATACATATTGATAAGTAGTGCAATATTATTGGGCAATGGCATATTCAACGAAATCAAATCATAAGAACTCTTAATGAGTGGAATATAGAATACAATGACTCTACACATTCATGACTGCAAAATATGTGAAAGAACAATCATTATGGAACTAACATCATTGGCGTTCAAATATTCTAACAATGACATCTAGCAATAAACAATTAGTTAAGTTTAAGAGATTATTAAAAGACACTTACTCTATATCCACTGATAATCGAGGTGGGATGAATCTTGTTCCTGACAAAGGTCATTTGCCCTCTGCAGGAAAAAACACTCACACTAGTTAGTTAGTTACATCAGAGACAAACACAAAACACAAACAAAGTGACAACCAAATAGAGAGAGATGTAGTTAGTTACTTTAAGAAGCTCATCAGCTACAATGACGACAGAAGAAGCATAAAAAACTGCTGCTTGTCCGAACTCCCTATTTTGTCGGAATAGATTAAAGAAAACGGTGAAGTACCTGGTGAGCGACGACAGCAAAAGCGTTGATCGGAATTAGGGGTTGGGGCGGTGGAGTGAGAGATTCCGATTTGAGGAATTTGGGCACAAAGGAAAATGAAGTTTTGACCAGCATACTATCCATCGAGAAAAATTCAAATAAATAATTTACAATTTATATTCAAATATATTTCACACTTAAGTAAGTCTTGATATTTCTTCGAAGACTTCAACCTTTCTAAGTCCAACCGAATTAGTGGGCATGCTCACTCCTAATCTATGTCATGAAGCCAAATGTTTGATTTGAATAGGAATTATTGTTATTTATTATTTTTTTAAAAATTTGTTTTACGTATATGGGAAGGAAAAAAGGTAAGAAATGAGAGCAAGGTAAGGTGTGTGAGTCATATATATATATATACCTGGAATCAGCCACATAGATCAAGCAGGCCTTCATCTTATCAAACTATTCTTCCATGTTTCCTTTGATCCATTTGTCTCACTACCAAACTAGAGCCTCTATTGGTCTTCTTACATGACTAAACTACCTTAGGAAAGTTTCCATCATCATCTCCTTATAATCGCATACTATATCTCAACCAATAAATAAGACAAGATAATTATGATAGACAAAGTAGATAAAAAAAAATGAATTGTAACAATATACCTCTTCTTTACTTTCAGCATGTGGGCCAATATCAACCATCCTAAATGCTTTCTCCAAAGAACTCACTGAAAATCCTATGAATAAGGGTGCTTTATCAAGTACTGACAAGGGCACTTTATCTTCAAATATCAATTATTTTTAAAACAACAAATGAAAATCAGCTAATGCATTAAGCACTATACATTATAGACATTATTTAAATGAAATCCTGAGTGGATAATGGAAGCTAGTGATACGAGGGAGAGGCAGAAGCAACGAGTGAAGCAGAGGAAGCTGTAATGGCAACAACACCCATACGCATGTCCTCAGTTCCATCAACACCAAGAGCCATACTTTCCCCCACCCCACGATTCCTTTCACCACCTCCCACCATCCCATTATTTCTCGTTCCCAGCAGAAGCACTTCTCTGTTATCCTTCTCTTTCAGCAGGCCCAAAACAGAGCGCCCTGTTCCGCACGAGCAGCAGCCCATCAACGAGTACCACTCCCTCTCCACTTCCTTCCCCTTCTCATGGGCCGCCGGTGACGTAGTGGAGTACGGCTCGCGGCTCTTCGTGACAGGGGCTTCCTTCGCGCTTCTCCTGGGCTTCCCTGTGGCCTGGTTCGGGTCCCCTGGGGCCCAGGCCGAGCCCGCAAAACGCCTCCTCTGCACTGCCTCCAATGGCCTCTTTGCTATCACGCTCGCTGTTGTTAGGATGTATCTTAGTTGGGCTTATGTTGGGAATCGCTTGCTCAGTGCCACCATTGAATGTATCTACCTTTTTTCTTCTTCACCCTCACTCTGTCGATCTACTTTCCACTTTACAGCTTGCGTGAGTGACTAAGATGGATTTCGACCGTAGGAGAGTGGTAAGGGAAACGAAGAGACAGTCACACGACGGCTAGGTTGAGCAGTTTTGTTTTGGGAAAAATCTAATTTTTCGATGGAATATCCATGGGAATATTCCATGGGAAAATTTTAAAATTCCAACGGAAATTAGATGGTGGGAAAAGGTCCATCGGAAAACAGCGCTTTTTTTGTAGTGAACTCTTGTTCTTACAGGAGCATCAAGGGGCATCTCATTACGTACTTAAACCACCTCAATCTATGCTTCCTCATATTTTCACTCACCGGTACTACTGCTACTTTTCGTCGAATATCTTCATTTCTTATCTTATCCATCTTTGTATAATCACACATTCACCTTAACATTCTCATTTCTTCTAACCCTATTTTATGTTCATGTTGCCTATCTGCTGGTCAACATTCAGCTCTATATAACATTGCAGGTTTTACAGTTGTTCTATAGAATTTTCCTTTTAACTTAAGAGGAATTTTACGATCACACAAAAATTCATATTCAGCTCCGTATCCGACCGTGAAGTGTCTTCGATTTAGTCGGATTCAGGCTTGTTGGGTAGCGGCTGAGTCGGGTGGTTTGAGGCGGGTCTAGTTTATTCCAAGTATGGTGCCGACGAGGTTGATCTAAACATCATTTGGGTTACGTTGCTGAAGGTCTAGATATGGGTGTTCCTGATAGTGGCAGAAAGTGTTTGAAGGCTTGCAAACTTGCAGATAAATTACCACCTCTTGATATTGGGGCGTTGGTTTCTGTGGTGCTTAGTGTGAGATTTAGTTTTCTGTTAGTTTGGCCATGGTGTTTAGATTGTGTGGAGTGTGGGGGAGTTACTAGTTGGGTTATGATGGTGGACTAGTGGTGTTTTTTGGTTTGAGATATCTTAAAATGTGGGTTTAGATTTAACTCAACTCATAGGATGAATGTTGTCTTCCACTTATATACTTTATCTTGATATTATCTCTATTCGAGGTAGGACTTGAGTTTTCTCCAATACATTCCTTCATGTCTAATATTTTTGGATTTGATACATGGATAATATAAAAGGTGTCCCGTTAATAAATTTAAAATAAATTTTGATATTATCTTAAAATATGAATTTTGATCTAACTTAATCTTAAAAATTAGTTCATAAGGTGATAATTATTTTTTATATATATACTTTATCTTTGTAGATATTCTCCAATGATGGACTAGTGGTGTTTCTTGGCTTTGAGAGATGTAGAAAGAAAAAGTGACGGAAGAAAGAAAGAGAGTGTAATAGAAAGATGATTTTGGTCTTTTTGTGTCGTGAACCGTGAAGGAAGGAAGAAAGGCTTGTCAAGTCTGGGACCTGCTCTTGTGCAGAGGGCAACATACTACTTTATATTATCACATGCTCTGCAATTTAAAATTAATCCAGTTGTCTTAATCGGTAGGTATCTGGCATTTATTATTAAATTAATTTATCAATTATTCTAATTAACTTGAATTAGAGATATTAATGTTGAGGTCTTAATCTATCAGGTTGGATCACGGTCGGAATTTTTTTTTCCACCCGAACCCGCCCATCCTTATCCGTATTAGACTTCTTTCAAAATCGCTTAAATCCAGTTACAAATATTTACCTGACCGTTTAACTTTTAAACCCCTCGTGTGCGTCAGTTTCAGATGGTATGGATTTTCTGGTCACCCCCTTTAAGAACTCCTATTTTTTTCTACACAAATTAAAAAATTTATGAGTCGTTCAAATCAGTGAAATGATTGGGAACTGTACTCTCACTCTCTTTTCACCAATTTCAAGTCTAAATTCGAGTTTTGCTACATCACCAGATGACAATGTCACTGTCTATGACAGTGTGACTGACGCATAACAGTGTTTCAGGAAATAAAAGGTAAAGAATATGAGAAAACAAGATTTTTTATTTCAATATACACTCATTTTCATCAAATATTTCTTAATATATATCTTTTTTTTGAAAAAAGTCTTAAAATATATATCTTTTTAGTAAAAGTGGGAAGTCAGAAATTTATCACCCAACTTCAGTATGTGATTTTTTTATTTTTAAATGATTTTTTTTTTGTAAATTATGGTTTTTGTTTATTTTTTATGTTTTTAATTTTTTGGTTTAAAATTATTAATTATTAATGTTAAAATAAATAAAATAAAGGGAAAAGTGATGGAAAATAAATAGATTAAAAATAAAGTGGATATATAATGGTAAAATAAATAAAAAAAGATAAAAGTGATTAAAAAATAAATTGATTAAAAATAAAGTGCATATATAATTACCATATCTAAGTTAAAACATTAAAACAACAAAAAATAACAATAATTAGATAAATAAATATAATAATGGAAACATAATAGAATAACAGCACGTACAAACAATAGTAATTAAAGAGACAAACACAACAAACAGATATTAAAAAATGAAAATAACGAAACGTACTAACAATAACAATTGAAACATGAAAATGAGGAAATTAATCATAATTTGATAGATGTTGTGCAGCGAACATGTCTTCTGCCTGTAGTTGGATTATTTGTTTGTTAAACATAGCTAAAATTTCTATTGAACAGAAACACTTCCAGTAATTGGATTCTGCTAACACCTTTAATACGTCTTCATCATTTTTCAGTTGTATTATTTCATATTCTATTAATTTTTCTGAATATTTTGAATGCTTTGGTTGTCGGAAGAACAATTGTCTGACCACCTGTGATTCGTGAATTCCATAAGGGGGAACCCCTAGGGGCGCAACTTGCTTGATTATATCCTTGAGTGTTTTGATGTTGTATCGGGAAGGAATTTGAAATCTTATTAGATTTGTTCCAGTAAAGGAGTAACCCAAAAAATTATCTTGTCGTGGTATCTTCCACTTGTCATTGTAATACAACATTGCATCATGAGTATGAGTGATGGTGGATCGAAGTAGGTTTACTATACCATCGGGTGTTCTGCCGATGATACATAATAATTCTATAGGACCAACACACGGGTGTTTTTCATGGCACATTAACATTGTGCAAACGTCATCATCATTTTTCAATTGCAGAGAATGAAAAAAATATTGCTGACCTGCATCGATGGATGGTTGTCGATAGTAGATTTCATGCACAGAGTGGTCATTGGTTAGCTGAAGGGTGTTGTGCATTCTACTCTTTAGTGTTTGGAAAGAACACTCAGTAGAAACTCGCATTGGTATTGGAGTAGAACATTGAAAATAAATACCAGTTTTGCTGTGTATGATTGAGCCATTTGGAAAAATGAATGCTAGTATCGAGTTAGCAATGGTTTGAGTGCTTGTTTCTCCCAAGAATGCCATAATATGAAGATTGATTTTTGTTTCTGAGGGTATATTGTGTCGAAGTGTGTGGCTGTATTGAGGGAGTTTTGTTTATTTATAGACAACTGAAAAATTGTCACGTTGATGTTATCGAATTATGATAAGGTTAGAATTGTGTATTTGGAATAGGTTTGTCAGGTATCCAATGTTGATTGAGACATGTCATTATTTTAAATTGACATGTCATTGTTGATGAAACTGTTAGACGATATTTTTTTTTTGGGTTGTTAGACGTGAAAACTATGAAAAAACTTGTAATACATTTTTTTAATGTCTTAGATAAATTTTTAAAAAAAATGCCTAACATGACCAATTAAACACTGTTTTAAGGGTCAAAAACATGTTTTTTTTTGTTTTTTGATCATTTTTTGAGGGCGTTGCAACCACCAACTGGTGCACTCGAGGTTGGCATGACCTTCGATGAAAAAGCACAATGCATTCGAGCAGTCAAAGAATACAACGTTAGAAATCATTTTGACTGCAAAACAATATATTCTGACCAGAGAAGGCTAAACCTCGTGTGTAAATCACATGAGAATGGCTGCACGTGGAGCTTAGGTGCATCCAATTCAAAGAAGCGTAACAAATGGATTATCAAAAGTATCAGAGGTCAACACACTTATGTCGCACCAATGCTCACACAAGATCATAGGCAACTTGACAAACACGTGATAGCGCAAATCATCCAACCCATTGTCAAAACGAACCCAACAGTCTCCATCAAAACGTTGATTGTAGAGATCAAAAAGTTTATGAATTATACTCCGTCCTACAAAAGGACATGGTTAGCAAAGCAAAGAGCATTGGAGATGATTCATGGAAATTGGGAACAATCATATGCCAATTTGCCAAAACTTTTGGGAGCTCTACAATCTTGTATTCTTGGGACTGTTGTCGCTGCTCAAACAGAATCTGTGTTTGAAGAGGGAGAAATGATACATGGAAAAAAAATGTTTAAACGTATATTTTGGTCTTTCGGTCCATGCATTAATGGGTTTGCACATTGCAAACCCATCGTACAAGTAGATGGTACATGGATTTACAGGAAGTATACATGCACATTATTGATAGCTACAGCACAAGACGGTGCTAACCATATCTTCCCGATTGCCTACGCCATTGTAGAATGGGAGACAACTTCAGTGTGAGGATTCTTCCTAAAGAATTTGAGAAGGCATGTTACTCCACAAAGTAACATTTCTCTCATTTCAGATAGGCACCCTGCGATTATAAGTGCCTACAACAACGCAACTAACTTATGGGTTGGAGACACATCTCATTTCTTTTGTCTGCGCCACATTGCACAAAATTTCCTTCGCCGTAACCCAACTGCAAACATATGAAGAAATCACTCATGCGAGCTGGTGAGAATATTTAATATTTTTTCCACTAAAATATATTTTATTTAAAATTTCATTACGTATTAAATTTATTGAATATTTACAGGGTACGCATACATAGAGAAAATGCACTGGCGGCATCTTGGGGATATCTGTGGGAACAAACCAAGTGCAGTTGAATTGCTTGATCGGCTACAAAAAAAAGATTGGGTACAATGTTTCGGTGAGGGAAAACGTTGGGGACATATGATCACAAATTTGTCTGAGTCAGTTAATTCCATGTTCAAAAGCACAAGATATTTGCCAATGTCATCTTTGGTTGAGGAGACGTATTTCAAGACCGCAAAGCTTTTTACAATTAGAGGCCGACAAACCCAAGCAATGATCCACTCCGTCTCACAGTATTCCGAAGTCGTCTCTGAGGCAATGAATATAAATCAACTGGAATCAAATACGCATATTGTTAATGAATTCAACAGACACAATCACACATTTCTTGTAACAGATACCCAAGCCCCACTTGAAACACCTAGACCACCTGAAAGATTTAGGGTCATGTTACGATCCCAAAATTGTGATTGTGGTGAATATCAGGCTAAACACTTATCGTGTTCTCACGTCATGGCTGCCTGTAAATCTGTAAATGTCGATTACATGAATTATGTGTCACTGCTATTTACTTTGCAAAACATATTGAACATCTACGACAACTCATTTGGTTTACTGCCACACGAATCAATGTGGCAAGAATATGAAGGAGATCAGTGGGGTCCTGATCCAAGGAAAAGAAGAAGTGCAAAGGGTCATCCGGTATCAAATCGCATTCCCACCGAAATGGACGAAGAAATTGAACGGGATACCAGAAAAAATGTGAAATTTTTCGACAACAAGGACATAACAAAACAAATTCTCCTAACATACCTTCATAGTATTGTTTTTCGAAAAATATTATTCTTTATGTATTTTATTTATGATGTCATTTTGTATGTTCCAGTTTTTTTTGTTATTTTTGGTTGTTTAAATTTTATCATATAATATAATTGATATATGATAATTATATATTCACTTTTTTTTTACAAGTCTGGGTTTTTTTTTATTTTTCATCACTTTTCCCTTTTTTAAAATTATTAAACCAAAAAAAAAATAAACAAAAATCATAATTTACAAAAAAATAAAAATCATTTAAAAATTAAAAAAATCACGTACGGAAAGAGGTGCATTTTGGGACTTTTTTTTCCAAAAAAGGTGTATATTGGGAAATATTTGATGGAAAGGGGTGTATATTTGGAAAAAAACTAGAAAACAACGGAGAAGACAGCTAATAATTTGACGATTTTAAAGTTTTCTAAAGAAAAAGGCTTATCAATTATCATCTATTCATTTCTCCTTTTATTTCACTTTTATTTCATACTTTCTCTATTTTTTCCCCATCATATCTCTTATAACATTTATAATTTCCTTCTCTACTTTTCATCTTTTCTTCCTATTTTTCTTATTTTCACCCTCAATTCATCCCAACTTTTAGAATATTTGAATATGAATATCAGGACTGAATTTCTAACTAATAAAAAATGATTTCAAACAGGAGAAGAAAGTATATGTAGTGGTAATGTAATTTTGTTTATACTGTCATTTTTCATAAAATATTATATATTGAGTTTATTATTTTTCAAAATAATAATCATTCTAAAAATTGTATCAAAATTAATTTCTATTTATTAATTTTGTTTATACTGCCATATTGTCATGCAAGGATAATATTGAAGAAGGAAACGTTTTTTGAAAGATGTGGTGATTGTGGTCTAATGAAATTGAAAATGGTAGATGGTTTATGATTAATTAACTATATACATAAGGAAATTATATAAATTTTACAAGCTAAAAGATTGACATTAATTTTGTTTATACTGCCATATTGTCACTTTATATTTAAGTCAAAGATCAAATCTCATATCTTAGATTAAAGGATCCAAGTGTCGAACTACTTTTACCAATAATTTATGGTAGATTGACCTTTTATAAGAGAAAGATAAGATCATGTTATCTAAGGGTAACATAGTTTAAAGGAATTGGAATCATTTGAAATATATGGTTCAACGAAAAATGTTGGATGACCTAATGAAATACTCCTTCGATTTTATGTTATATGACATTCTAATAAAAAGAAATTGTTCTAAATTAATCTATTATAAGAAAAATGCCAATTTTTGGTCGACAAAATCCATCAGTAAGGTTGAAAATTTGTCGGTAAATAAGCGTTTCAGAAAAATCACAATTCGTCGAAAAATTTGGCATCATAAAAAATTATGTCGGAATTTTGTTAGTAATCCATTGAAAATAGTTGTCAATAATTTCTAAAAACAACCTTTGTTAGTAAGTGTTACTCTTCTTTTTGACGGATAATTATTTTTGTTTTCAACGGTATTCCATCAGTAATGATTACTATAATTTTTTTAGGGATTATTCTTCGATAATGATCAATGAATGCCATCATTATTTTATGTATTACTAATAGATTATCCTTCAATAATATTTCATCATTGATATTTTTTAATATATTTAAAATGTTATTTGAATATTATATAAATATTATATGCTAATACAAAATAATATTCTACAATGACGGGATATACAAAACAATAATAAATAATAAAGATCATAATTTTTATAATAATTCACCTAAAAAGTTGTTGTCATACATATTAATCCTATATAATCGTCTTTAACAAGTCAAGCCATTCATAAATTAAAACATACAATATTTTCAAAACAACATTATAAAAAGGGCAAGTAATACTGTCTTTTAATATAATATATTAATTATCATATTCTGGAGAGCTTGGTTGCTACCGATTTTCTTGTGGTTGCTCCATCTAAACATTTTGCTACTCTTGGTTGTTGTTTTGCTATTGGTTTTGTTCAAAGATATTTTGTGCATCAAGTGGGAGGAGTTGCATGACAATTGATTGAAACTACTGGAATTGTTGAAATTGTTGCTTAAATTGACAACTCATTGCCTCATTTTCCTTTCTCATCCGACGAATCTCCTTCCTCATTAGTGTTAAACCTAGGTCTTATTGGGACTTAGTCAATAATCAATACTATACCTAGGTCTTATTGGACCTCAATAAATAATCAATATTATACCTAGGCCTTATTAGGTCTTGGCCAACCATTAGTATTTGACCTAGGTCTTATTGGACCTTAGTCAATAATCAGTACTACATCTAAGCTTTATTGGGTCTTGGTCAATCATCAATGCTACACTTGGGCCTTACTGGGTTTTGGTCAATTATCAGTGTTACACGAAGTCTTATTGGGTCTAAGTTAATCATCAATATTACACTTATGTCTTATTGGACCTTGGTCAATCATCAGTATTACACCTAGGTTTTATTGGGCCTTGATCAATTATTAATACTACACATAGGCCTTATTGAGTCTTCATCAATCATCATTGCATTTGAGTCTTATTGGGCCTTGAACAATCATAAGTGTTACACTTGGGTCTTGGTCAATTATATTTGGGCCTTATTAGATCTTAATTAATTATTAGTGTTACACTTGGGCTTTATTAGGTCATAATCAATCATCAGTGTTACGCGTGGGCCTTATTGGGTCATAACCAATAACTAGTGCTACATTGTTTAGTATTTAGGTCTTACGCTAATCATCTATCAAAGTCTTTTTTTAAAGCAGGCTTGGTTTGATCTTTTTTTGCCCTGACCTGATCTAACCTAGCTACCTTTTTAAAATTAATCATGTTAATGTCTCTACACAATTACATCTTTTTGACCTATTATGCGTAACAGGCTTTTTTATAAGCTCAATAAGCCTTGCCTATTAATTATCAAAATAAAAAAAAATTAAAAGTCCAAGCCCATCCTATTAATTAACTAAATATTCTTTTCTTATAAGCTCAAATCTAATCTTTTACTTAAACATGCTAGGTTTTAAAGAGGCAAAACCATAGGCCCCTATAAGAGACTTGGCCTATTGTCATCTCTAGGGATAGGAGTAATATATTTTATGATAAATTTAGTGACATGTATATCTAGAATATATTTTTTTCAAGTGGAAGCAGAAAAATAGTCTAATATTTTTAAAACGAAAATTAATATAAGCTTTTTATTAAGATGGTATAAGCTTTGGAAAAAAAAAGGATAAAGGTAAAAATAAATTAGTACATATATTTGTCAACTTGTTTTCTCTTCTATCTTTATAACTTTTTGTAGTTATCTTTTTAAAAAATTAACTTATGGGAGAAAAAAAATAAATTCTTTAATATTCAAGTAATATTATTTAATATATTCAAAAAAACCAAATACAAGAGTCATGGGAGGGTTTAAGTTCATATATATATATATATATATATATATATATATATATATATATATAAGATTAAATAATTTCTATAATTTATTTAAAATTATATTAAATTTTCATTTTGTGTCTGTGTGTGTGCGCGCACTTACGTGTTTAACAATTTAATGGATCATTTTTTATTAGCTTATGTGTTTAATAACATTTAATGGTCATGTTTCTGTTTTCAATGGATTTTGTTTTCTCCCGACAACAAATCCATCAGTATTGCAAACTTTTTTTACGGATATAAATCCATCAGTAAATTTTCGTCACAAATAAATATTTAAAAATTCCATTGAAATTCTGTTGGAAAAAAATTAATATTTTTAATAGACAAAACTCTGTGGAAAATGTTGATATTTCCAATAGAAATATATCCATTAGTAATTTTAACTTTTCCGACGGATTTAGATTCGTCGATAATATTCAGTCGAAAATCAGTACTATTCTTGTAGTGAATTGTCATTTTACAAAACCAATGAAGCACTAGTTATATTTTTCCATGAAATACTTTTAGTAGAAGTAGTTGTTATTAGGTAATTAATTAGATAGATAAATAGTATATTAAGATATTATATGATATTTTTTTTATGAAATTCAAAATATTAATTAATTTCTTAATATCTATGTCAAAATCTTACATGTAATATAATATGGAACAAATGGAGTATCATTTAATTGTCGTCTCTCTTTATGATAGTACATGGGTCATTAATTTTATTCCATGCTTAGCTTAATCATATCAAGGTGCAAGTTAACTCCTTGCTAAATTAATTTTTAATTTCATGCCTAACACATAAAAGGAGATGTGATAACAATTCTTTTGTTGTCATATGATTTGTCCCCAGACCAAAATAACAAGTCCTGTAACAAAGCATTTGTTACTCAATTCTGTTTGTAAATCATACAAAAAATCCCAAGTTTAATAGCATTTCTACATGAAGAATCTGGATCAATTTCTACTTGCACTAATATAAGTTTCAACAGTCGAATGTTTGGTGATACATTTAAAAAAAAAAATATTTTTCAAAGTATATTTGTAATACCCAAAACAATGTTACCTTTCTTTTAGCTTATATTACTAAATTTTGAAAACTTCGAATATAAGAATATTAGAGTTATCTATGTGGAAACTAAAACTTATTGAATACATAATATGAATAAAACTTAAAACAAAACTCTTAGCACTTATGTGCATTACAGAACAAACAAAACACATATGCCATAAAACTTGTTCCCAACAATTGGGAGATACATAACTATATATGTCTTCCTCCAAGCAAAAGCTCTATGCGCAAATCTCCACTCATCTAGTGTCCACCTATTTAACCTGTAAAAAAAATGAAAATTAAAAGAGATGAGACATAATGTCTCAGTGAGTGCCCTATGGGCTCTAGGCTAACTCTCTAATTCTAGCAATCCTTTTATTGACTATCATTGCTTCTCCTTTCTCTTTACTTAAGCATTCTAATCTCACAATTATTATCCCATCTCATTACCATTTCTATTTCATTGGACCATGCCTTAGCCGTCACTTAGGCACCTAGAGTTGATCACCATTTCTATTTACTTAAGCACTTAGGCACTATGTCACCTAAACACCATTGTTTTACCCTTGACCGATCACTAGAAGCTCACTTCATTACTACCTTGAATGAAAATCTGTATAACCTTTCACTTTCTAAACTATCCAATTAGAGCTCACATCACCTTTCTGTTAGATATGACATCTTTTTACAAGCTAATTACATATATCCCTAAGTTAGACTCATTCATAGTGTAACATAAATGAATTTCAATCAAGGAAAAAGGAAATAAGGTTAAACTTTATACACTTAAAAAATAAGGCATATAATGGCTAGAAATTTATAACAAAACTCAATTTATACAAAGTCATCTCATACAAGTATATAAATACATACCAACAATCCATAATATCATAGTTCAATAATCAAATATCACCATGTGACATCAAACAACAACTATCAAAATCCTCCTCATCATCCAATCATCAGAATTCATCATACGGCTGACTTAGGCAACATCATAACAATTAGACCCCTCTCAATAAAATTTTCTAGTTTTGTCCCTATTGTTTAGTGAAATTTCACTACTAATCATAGATAGTTAATACATATAAGGTAATAAGGAAAAAATATATTAGGGGACCTTTGTTTCACATAATCATATGACTAAGAATGTTATTCTTGGGTATATTTAAAAACATGTGTGGTTACATTTTAACATTCCTAGGATTACTTTTTAAAATTCAAAATAATTTAAATAAAAAAGTAAAAAAATGGAAGTTACATGTGTATTAGAGAATAACTTCTCATATTCTTATGGGGATATCACATTTCCATCCCTCTTCATGAGAATAAAAACATGAAGAAAAAAAACATAATATAAAAGGAAGTTATGACATTTCTAGGAATCAACAATATCCAAAAACATTTTTTTAAAACTTATAACAAATATGGGAATGTTGCATTCCTATGCTTAATAGACTTAATTTGAATATGTGAAACAAATGCATTCTTAAGGAAGTAGACTTAATAATACACCTTTTTTAACAAACTCTTTCAAACATTGAAACACATTTTATTATTAGTTAAAATAAAATATAATTTCTAATAAATTTTAACTAATAATAAAAAATGAATTTAAAAGAATATATTCTTGATATTTTTTATTATAAAAAAAGCAAGTTAGTTCATGTTTGGGTGTTTTTATTTGAAATCAAGTTAGGATTAAAACTCAGTATAATTTTTTTATCTAGTGTAAAAGGTACACAAAGTTTCTTCAACTCAATCATCTCTAGATCCAAAATCATTTCTAAAATATTCTCCAACTTGAAATAAAAAATGTAAAAATTTATCTAAAATTAATTTTAGACTCATTCAAATTTATCAAAAAAAAAATTTCATAGTATATATTTGTTAAATTTTTGTTCCTCTCAATAAAATTTTCTGGTTCTGTCCCTATTTGTATGTCAACTCGAGAGTCCTTGAAGGGTCAGATCATAGAGTGTTACTATGTTAGGAGATAGGACTCATGGAAGATTGCTCATATTGTGTAGAAAACTTCATGAAGTAGAATCTATGAACAATAAAAAAATTTGATAATTGATTGAGTCTAGAATTAATTTTAGATAAATTTTTACATTTTCTTTTCAAGTTGGATAAAATTTTAGAAATTACTTTCGATCTAGAAATGATTGAGTTGAAGAAACTTTGTGTACCTTTTACATTAGATAAAAAAAATTATATTGACTATTACTCCTAACTCAAATAAAAACACTCAAACACACACTAATTTGTTTTTAGAAAGAAAAAAAACTATTTTAATTACTCAAAAAAGAAAAAGAAAAAAAGGAATACAATATTTAATAATATTACTCAGTTAGCTTCATATTTATGTATAAATATTTTTAATAGTGACTCCTCCGTTTCTTTTTAAGTGTCGCATTTTTTAAATTTTTTGTTCCTTCTTATTTGTCATTTTCAGATTTCAAGACAATATTAATTTTTTTTTTCTCAATTATACCCTGTATTCTTTAGTTATTTTTATATTTTCATAAAATTAGATAATAAATAATTGAAAAATTCAAGGGTGTATTTATTACCTATTGACCAAAAGAATGTAAAATATTACATTGAGAGAAGTTTCAATACTTTGTATCTCCTCACAAAACGTTTTGTTTTCCCAATAAGAGAGCTTGTTAGTGTTTCATTGCTTCTTTATGGTGAATGTTAATATTAGTTTAAAAGGAAAAGTTGCATATGAAATTGAACTAAGCACAGATAAAAAAGAATGGAAAAAGATACTTGTAATAATTGTTTGGAAGAAAAAGTAGAAGATTCTTTTGAAAGCATGTAGGGTTTGTTTGATAGGAGAGAAAATTGAAGGAAAGAAAATAAGAAAGAAAGAAAATATGATTAAGGAAAGATTTTCTTCTATTTATTTGGAGAAAAAATGGAAAGAAAAATTGTTCTTTAAATAAAAAATTTAAAATTTTCTTTTCAATTTAAATTTTAAAATTTTTATTTCTTTCCTATTTTCTTTCCATCCAACCAAATATAACAGTAAGTAGAAAGAGTTAAAGATTCATATGACAATATACAAAAAAAGAGAATTGAAGACTCCTTTAAAAATATTAAAATATTAAAGTAGAGAATTAAAGATTCATTTGACAGCATATAAAAAAACAATTGCAGACTCTTTTTATAACATTGAAGATGATGTTGACTCAAGCTTGCAAGATGACAAATTTCAGAAGAGGAAAACTAAAATTGATTTTGACTTAAATGTAAAGGCAGATTGTGGAATAGTATTGAGATCAAAAGCAAATTTCTCTTCTACAGCAATATTCAAATATGGAACACGAGTGTGAAATTCCTTTGCAAAATGAGTTGAGTCCTTCAGTTTCAATTCCTGGATCGATGTCAGCATTCAAATCTATGTCAGATGAAGCCATTCTTGTAGAGTTGAATTTTTTAAAACTTTGAATCAGAATTATATATACCTCGAAATATTATTTGTTTTAAGATGTTTGGAGGGAAAAGAAATCCTGATACAATTCTTCAAATCAAATTTTTTGGAGGACAAAATTTTGAGAATAAAATGAATGAGGGAAAATCATTTTTACTAATGTGTTTAAAAATTAAATTATTAATAATCCAGATGTAAAGAACCAGATGGAGTAAACCAAAGAGATAGCAATGGTCCTTCAATATTTTCAGAGTTTTTAGTGGAAACTAAATAACCATAAATTTTAGTGTTTCAAGAGAGAGAAAGATCATTGGAAACTTTAAATGTGAGAGAAGAAATATATGACAGTTAATTTGGATAATTTTGTGAAAAAAAATCGGTTAAAAGGAGTAAAATAGGAAACATATCAACAAATTTAAATTTCTTAAAATCAGAAAAATTAATAACTTCCCGGATTATATCAATTTAAGCTAAAATGACACTTATAAAGAAACGGAGAAAGTAAAACTTACTATATATTGAGTTTTTTATTAGATATAATAAAATAAAGTTTACTGATATTTTTTTTTTCTTTTTTGTAAAGATTGAAATTTTAGAAGTGGGAGTATATATAAGTGTGAGGAGGGGGGGCGGGGGGTGGGGGGGGGGGTGGGGAATGTGGTTCCACCTGCTAAACAAGTTTTTAAATAGGAGTTTTCATAAGAATTGAGAATAGATTTTTTTTAAAGGCAAATTGAGATTAGATTGTTTGACTTTTATTAAACAGTGATAAGACTCAAGACTATTACAATTTTTTTTTTCTTTCAAAAAAAGCGCAGTCTAAGCTATTTTGTAGGATTTTTTAATCTTTAAAATTAAAATTAAAATAAGCTATTTTTTCACTTTTTAACATTTTTATAAAAATAATAATAAAGAAGTGATTATATTCTCTAAAATGAACTGAACGTGTGTATTCTTTTATGTATAAAAAAGGTTATACACTTGATCCACTAATACAAATAGAAAAAAGTGTGCAAACCATCACCCTTGAAGTGGAATTAAATTAATTCAATCTAAGTTGTCCAACCCTATTCTAATTGAAGCACCTTTTAAAGAACATCCAAATCTGAGTGAATCAGGGGCTTTGTCGTGTTCAAATTTCCCATTCCTGCACAAACAAATGTATCTACTAGATATATCTTATCTAATAATAATTATTCAAAATAAGCTAAGATGTATATCTTATCAGGTACTATATATATTTTATCTAATAACAACTATTCAAAATAAACTAAGATGTATATCTTATCAAGTACTAGATATATCTTATCTAATACTCCCCTTCAAGTTGGAGTATGTAAGGAACAAATACCCAACTTGAATATAAGAAATTCAAATTTCTTTTTACCAAGAGCCTTAGTTAACACATTAGCCAGTTGAAGGTTGGAATGAATACAAGTTGGACAGATTGTATTGTTGAGGAGATGATCACGAATGAAGTGACAATCTAACTCAATATGCTTGGTTCTTTCATGGAAAACAGGATTGAAAGCAATATGTAAAGCAATTTTACTATCACAAAACAATTCCATTAGTGTATGATGAATAATCCCAAGAGAGGCAAGAAAAGATTTAAGCTATACAAGTTCTGCAATGGCTATAGCCATGGACCGGTACTCGGCTTCAGTACAGTAATGAGACATTGTGTGTTGTTTCTTAGTCTTCCAAGAGATGGGAGAGGAACTGATAGCGATGAAGTAACCGGTTATAGAGTGACGAGTAATAGGACAAGATGCCCAATCAGAGTCACAATATGCTCGAAGTTGGAGATCGCACAAAGAATGGAATAAAATACCTTTGCCCAGATTACCTTTGATATGCCTGAGAACACGAATAGCAACATCATAGTGAGCTTGTTGTGGTTTGTAAAGGAACTGAGATAAGACATGGATGGCATAATAGCTTAAATCTGGATGTGTGATCGTAAGGTAAACTAGACGACCAACCAGACGTCTATAGCGAGCAGGTTCAGCAAATTCGGGGCCATCATCCAAAGCCAGTTTTAAATTGGGTTCCATGGGAAAGTCGAATGGTTTGCAACCTAAAAGTCCACATTCCTGGAGGATATCTAATGCCAACTTGCGCTGATTAAGAAAGAGACCAGTAGAGTTGGAGCCAGCTCAATGCCAAGAAAATACTTGAGCTTCCGCAAATCCTTGATTTTAAACCATTTACGAAGATGAATCTTGACAGTGTCACAAAGAGAAGGATCATTCCAGCTAGGATGATGTCATCAACATACACTAAAATTGCAACAAACAGAGTCCCATGACAGTATGCAAACAAGGTGTAGT
The DNA here is from genome assembly GCA_013407115.1 of Glycine latifolia. NCBI lineage: Eukaryota > Viridiplantae > Streptophyta > Magnoliopsida > Fabales > Fabaceae > Glycine > Glycine latifolia. The sequence continues at coordinate 24,865 of QARZ01040946.1, forward strand.
CAACTCTTAATTGGATAAAACCAAAGGAGAGAAGAGATTTACGAAGTTTAGCAAACCAATTACGTGGGGACTGTTTCAAATCGTAAAGGGATTTCTACAACTTGCAAGCAGTCCCAGGAGAAGGAGAAGAGAAACCAAGAGGAAGTCATATATAGACTTCTTCATCAAGTTCACTGTGGAGGAAAGCATTTTGGACATCCAGCTGGTGTAAATTCCATCCTTTGGCAATCACAACTGCAAGGAATGCGCAGACACTGATCATTTTGGCAACGGAAGCGAAGGTTTCTATATAATTTTGAGCTTCCACTTGATTATTACTAGAAATAACAAGGCAAGCCTTGTAACACTCTACAGATCCATCAAATTTGTATTTTATAAATAAATAAAAAAACCTTGCAAGGAATTGCCTTTTTGGTGGGAGGTAATTGTTGAACAACCCAAGTTTGATTTTCTTCCAAGGCATCAATCTCCAATTGCATATCCTCACACCAAAATGGATCGTGAACTGCCTCTTTGAAAGAGTGTGGTTCATGTCCAGCAGTAACCGCAGCAAGAAAGGAACGATGTGGAGCAGAGAACCTGTCATTAGAGAGAAAATGGGTGATAGGATATTGCTTACCTGAGGCAATGATGGATGGTGATGAAGAAGAAGAAGGTGTAGGTGTCGTATAACAATGATAGTCGCGAAGATGAGATGGAGGGCGAACAAGGCGCCTTTCTCGAGGAGCAAGTGGAAGCATAGAGGATGCAGTAAGGGAACTTCCCCTGTCGTTAGACTCTGGTGAGGCAGGTGGAGAAGTAGCACATGTATCATTTAGGAGTGCTAGCACATGGTCATCTGTTATAGGTATGGATGAAGGCAGTTGTAGAGAAGTATTGGCTGATGGAGAGACACAATCTTTAAAAGGGAAAGTATCTTCATAGAATACTACATCTCGAGAAGTAGCTACGTCCAAAACCTTCCAACCTTTCTTAGTGGTGGGATAACCAAGTAGAACGAAGCGTTGAGAATGAGTAGCAAACTTATCCAACTATTTGGGAAGAACTGAAGAGGAACAAATACAACCACTGACATGGAGGTGGTCATATGTAGGTGCAGATCCATAAAGAGCTTCGTTGGGACAGATACCACGAAGGAGGGTGGTATGTGTGCGATTGATAACATGGATAGCGGTCAAAATGTACTCACTCAAATATATAAAAGGTAATGAGCCATCAAAATGGATAGCCCTAGCAACGTTGAGAATGTGATGATGACGACACTCCACATGGCCGTTCTATCGAGGAGTATAAGTACATGATTGACAATGTAGAATGCCATGGTCAGCAAACAAGCGAATCATAGATGAGGAAAGGAATTCCCTACCATTATCACTTTGGACCTGTTTAACACTTGCATTAAACTGAGTAAGAATCATAATCAAGAAATCACGAAAGGATGAGTAACATTGGCTTTTATCAAATAGTAAATAATTCCATACATGTCTTGTGTGATCGTTAAGGATGGTAAAAGAATATTGTGCACCCGAGTAAGAGATTGTGCCATAAGGACTCCATAAATCACAATGTAATAAATCAAATGGGTGGGTACTGCTCTTTTTATTTAAAGAAAATGAACGACGCGATTGTTTAGCCCATGAACAAACATCACAATGTCTAGTCTTTTTGGAAATAAAAGGTAACAAGGATAAGTAATGGGAAGAAGGATGACCCAGTCGTCGATGCCATAACTCTAAGGAGATCATTCGTGTAAGGTTTTAGATGTCCACATGGGCATTTAATATAATAATGATATTATGATTAAGAGGAAATTGTGTTTTAGTGAATGCGAGTTCGCGTTTCCTAAGTCATCACTAACGAGGCATCCGGGTTCGTATGACCGGGATGATGTGTCAAGGAGGAAAAAAGGACCATTATGAAGCGAGGCTGACATGAAGGAAAGGATGCAAGGTGGGAACCCGCACGAGGTCGGATAAGGTCGGTAGAGGGTGGAACCTTGGACTTGTGAAGTATCAAGGCAGGAGCCCGAATAAGGAACCTCGGGTTTTACATATGGCCAAGATGGGACCCCGAACAAGGTTGTCTGGGCTGCACATATCAAGTGGGAAAGTCATATGTGCTTGACTCACCAACTCGGTAGTTGGTGCTTTGACAAGCTTACCCTATGCACGTAATCCGCATTGACTACTAGGTCACTTGAGTGACACGTGTTGACTTTTATGACGTATGTGACGTGCGTCAACTTCTATATATATATAAGTAACGTGCGGGTGGGTCATTTCTTACATGACTCATTTCTTCCTCTGTCCCTTCACTAAAAGACACTCTTTCTTTCTCCCTTTCTTCGTTCCGCCAATGACGAACGGGGGGAAAACTTCTAGTTTCGAGGAGAGAAGACGATCTTAGGACGTTCGAGCTTGGAGAAGTTGTTCTCTAGCCTCGTTAACAGTTTTAGAGGTAAGAAATACTGGTATAACCTTAAAATCTAATTGTTATGGATTTTTGGCTAGACTATGATAGACCCTTTTGGGGGTCTGGATATCACCCGTGGGTGACTAGCTCTTGTAACCTGGAAAAGTATAGAGTTTCTTTACATGCAACGGGTGAGAACCGCTATTGATTATTTGCATGCATGTATGTAGGGCGTGACGTTGGGGATTGTGGTGTTCGGAACCGCAAGGTTGAGCGAACCAGTGTAGAGCTTAGAACAAATAAGCTCTCTATTCTTGAGAGTCATTCTCTGGACCGTGTTCCACCATACTCCGAGGGAGTGGTGGTTATTATATGCCATGATGCATGTATTGAAATTGTGTGTTACTGCTTTCTGATTGAGAACATGTATATGTTTTGCATTGTGATGCTATGTTATGATGTATGAGATTCCCTGGCCAGTAGAATGGACAAATATGGACTTCCCTTAGAGCCAAAGTGATGTGGAACAACTCTAAGTGGTCAATTAATATATATGAAAACCTGAGAGAGAATGCCCATTAAGTTGGATGAACCTCTCTTGGAAGAGCCATATACGTTTGCGTAGAACCCGGAGGGAATGTGCCCATTAAGTTGGATGATCTTCCTCAAGCAATGATATACAAGGAATGTGCCCATTAAGTTGGATGATCTCTCTTGATATATCCGTGTGATAATATACCTGTGATGTCTTTTAAGAAAGCTGGGATGGCTCGCTTGTGTAATGCATGTTTTGATGCTATGTATCGTGGAAGTGAACCCGGGAGAGGAGAAGCCTCCAAGGACATGGAGTTTACTGAGATTATTATCTCACCCCAGTTGGGGATTATATGTTATTGCAGGTGATGAGCACAGAGAGGACGGCGGATCCCGGGGCAAGAGGCCCGGGTAGCGAGGCAATCCGAGGGACTTCGGGCGAGAGGCCGAGCTGGGATGGGTTCTGAGTGAACCTTAGATTATTTTTGGAGCATGTTGGCTCTGTAATTTGATATGTACTCACACGTGTTTGTAACCTGATTCTGAGGTGAGAGCGTACCCGGGGTCTTATATGTTTGTAAACTCGTGAACAGTTACCATATATAATGCAAAGCTATGTTGTTTGTGGATGTATGATGATGTCACTTTATTAGTTGATTCCTAATAAATTTTTTTAAATTAATTACTGCACTTAACGACCATAATGGAATGTTAACAACCGGATACATACAGGGTGTTACAGTTCGTTGAGCATTATTTGCATGAAAGGAAGACCACCTGAGCGCATACACCCCTTCTATTTCACCAGCTAGTCTAATTGTTGTCCTCAACTTGTGGTCTTGCAAAAAATAGAAGCGATTCATAAAAAGAACAAGGCAAGTTTGATCCATAAGTAGTCGGGAGACAGAGATCAAATTGCAAGTGAGCGAGGGCACATAAAGCACATATGAGAGCACTAAAGAGGAACCAAGAGTAATTGTGCCTCGATGCATAGCCTGAGTTTGGATACCGTTAGGTAATCCAATGGTGCAAGGGGAAATACGATGAAGATTCATAAGGAAGCGGAGGTCTTCGGTCATGTGTTGGGAAGGGTTGCTGTCAATAAGCTAAGAGGAGGACAATGGCTTACCGGACAAAGGTTCAGACATGGGCTTGCATTGGTCAGCAAGTGTTAGGATACGTTGGATCATCTCGGGTGTGAGATCAGGAAGTGGCATTGGTGTGGAGGATGATGAAGCCACAGGAGGAGCTGGTGCAGTGGCATGAGCAACAACCACAGAATGCTAACGTTCATTGATTTTGAAGGTACGTGAAGAAGACATGGGCAACGGAAAAAAAATTGGCCTGAAATCGCTAGGCTCTAATACCATATAGGAAATGCTGTAGATTGCAACTTACTTTTTTGATAATAGAATGACTGTTTATATAGAGTCAAGTACAATAGAAAATAAGGTAAGATATATATCTTATCATGTACTAGATATATCTTATCTAATAACAATTATTCAAAATAAAATAAGATGTATATTTTATCAGGTACTAAATATATCTTATCTAATAAAAATTGAGAATTGTGAAGTACAACAATTTTTGAAGGTTGTTTTGAGACATTGGTCCGTAGCACCTGACTTTAGTTTAGATTCAATGTTGGAAAGCAGAATTGGGGTTTGACCATGAAGGGGAGCCCACACACAGAGGCAGTGCTACGTATGACTCATGCTAAGCTTAGTTCTCTCAAAAACCACAATTGACCAAAACAGGACGAATTCTAGGGTGCGTATAATGCGAATGACCGTTGGATTCAATATTAACGCGTGATACCAACAGCACAGTACGTTCACATATAAAGTTATCCAATGGTTGACTGTGTCAACTTTGTATTATTAAATGTACAACATCCTTTAATAATTATTATTTGATATTTTCACTTTATAACTTTTTACGTAATTAATCAACTAGTATGAATAATATTTATAAAAATAAAATTTCAAATCATTGTTTGGTTTTATTTTGTTTTCAATATTAACGTGTGATACCAGTCAACTTTTAATTCACTATTAAATAAAAGATAATGTTAGCATATTAATAGAAAAATAAATGTTACCTTTTAAATTAAAACAACCATTCCCATATTTTTATTTTTATTTGCAAACACTTAAAGTTAAAAGATTCTATTTAAAAGTAAAAATAAGTTAAATTGCTAAACATGATGTTATACATAATCCTATATCACATTTACGGTATGCCAAAATTTTAAAAAAACCAAAAATCCAACATTATTATAAAAGGACAAATTTAACTCTAATAAATTTCAAAATTTAATATTAGTTAAAATTGACAGTCGAATATTTTATATAAAAAAATTAATTCTAATAATTTATTGTGTTTAAAACACAAATATAATTGATATTATTTTAAAGGAAAAATTTATAATTGTACCATATTTAACAACTTAATAATAATAAAATAATCAAATTATGACAATGACAAATGTATTTAAGTGTTATAATATTACATAGTTATAATGTCCAACAACAACCACTTTTTAAAAAAATTATTCTCATTAAACATTTATATCCTAATCCTCAATTATCTTAACCATTAATTTTAATTTTATTATATGAAAAATAAAAAAAAATTACATACAATGCTAACGACTCTGCATTATGCGCCATAGACCCCATGGAAAGATAGATGTGTGGAGTTAGAAATCACTACAATAAAACAATACAACAAATTATTAGTTAAATGATTTAGGGTTTATCAATCATGACTGAGTCTACGATGAGCAATTAGAACTTGTAAGCACCATGCGAAAGGAAGACTCGATGAGAAGACAACCATTGGATATATAATTTATTAAGATCATGGTTATCATTCTTTTTTTTTTATTATTATCTTTTTCTTATTTCTTTCCTGATTTACCCTTTAATTCTTGTCTTCTCTTTCTTCTTCCCTTCGTTCTCTACTCCCATCACCTCAAAGGCTCCACCGTCTCCACCATCCCCCACAACAAACCCTTTATCATACCACCAAAATTAGTTGTTTCTTCTTTCTTGTTCTCTTCTCTTTTACTCCGACCACTGCTTTCCGCTTTGGGAAGTGATTTCCTACGACCATCCCATCTCCCTTACAACAAATTACATATTATAAAAAATTTGAGAAAAAAAAACAAAAATAACAATTTTATGTCCAGATATAACAAATCAATACATCAACAAAAATACACAAAACAAACTCAACAAAAATATTAATTGAAAATAAAAAAATAAAACCAATTAAGCTTCAGATCTTAAACCTATCGCTCTCAGGAAGCCACTGTCAATGGTGAGCCAACAACATCATCGCCATCATAATCAAGGTAGAAGTTACAAGGTGTGTACATATGCAATTACATTTTTCAGTTATTATCATTTGCATTATTATTTCTTTTAAACAAAAATTCATTTATATTTTCTTATTCGGTCTTCGTGCTAAAAAAAGATAAACAACATTTTATTTATAATTGCTTAACTTCAATATTTAGTGTTTTACATATATGCTATTATTTTATCTAATTTTTTTAATTTTCTTTCCATATTAAATTTTTTATAAATTAATTGAGAATTTTATTGCATTTTTCTAAAATATTTTCATTTACAATATACTTTCTTATTTTTTTTTTCAATTCAAATTCATAAATTTTATAAACCTTAGACCATAAAAATAAACTCTTCAAATTAATAACATTTTTTTAAGTTTCTTTTAATAAACAATATTCAAAAAATACATAAATCAAACCAAATTTATTTTATATTCAAAACTATCTAGCCTAATAGAATTATACATTAAACCTATTTAGATCAATTTATCATAATTCATAAATTACCGAACAATAGATTTTATTTTATTCAATATTTAATTTTTATAACCACAACTTAAACATTAAAAAAAAACTAAATTTTTAAAACAACATATTATTTTTAAAATAATATATTATCAATTATGTTTACAATAACACACTTACAAGTTCTAATTGCGCACCGTAGACTTGGTCATGATTGATAAACCCTAAATTATTTAATTAATTGTTTGTTGTATTATTTATTATAGTGGTTTCTAACTCTACATATCTATCTTTCCATGGGGTCTATGGTGCATAATGTGGAGTCGTTACGCATTGTATGTAATTTTTAAAATTTTTACATATAATAAAATTAAAATTAATGGTTAAGATAATTGAGGATTAGGATATAAATACAATTATAAATTTTTCCTTTAAAATAACATAAAGTATATTTGTGTTTTAAATACAATAAATTATTAGAGTTAAAAAGTTTTTTTATAAACTATTCGACTCTCAATTTTAACTAAAATAAAATGTTGTAATTTATTAGAGTTAAATTTGTCCTTTAATAATAATATTGGATTTTTGATTTTTTAAAATTTTGTCGTACCATAAATGTGATATAGGTTTCTGCCTAACATTATGTTTGACAATTCATCTTATTTTTACTTTTAAATAGAATCTTTTAACTTTAAGTGTTTGAAAACAAAAATATAAATATGGGAACGGTTGTTTTAATTTAAAAGATAATATTTATTTTTCTATTAATATGCTAACACTATCTTTTATTTAATAGTAAATTGAAAGTTGCCTGATATTATATGTTAATATTGAAAATCAAATAAAATTTAACAATAATTTAAAATTTTATTTTTATAAATATTATTCACACTAGTTGATTAATTACGTAAAAAGTTATAAAGTAAAAATATCAAATAATAATTATTAAAGAATGTTATACATTTAATAATACAAAATTAATACAGTCTTGGATAACTTTATATGTGAATGTACTGTACTTTTGGTAGTGTGCGTTGTACTAAACACTGTGTTAGGGGTGCAAAATGACAGCACAAAAAGCAATGATTAATATACTGTTGCACATTCTGATTTCCCATTAATAAGTGCATTTTAAGATTTGAATCCAACGACCATTCTCTTTTTCGCATGATACACAAATTCTTTCACTTACGCACCCTAGAATCCGTCCCAAAAGAACACCGATAGGGAATCTCATGGAAAGACTGCTCTATGTCTATGCCTCTATCAAAATATCAACACCAATTCATCAACGGTGGCTGTTGTCAACAGTGCACAAGTCCATATCGCATTGAGTATATATTTTTATTTATTTAAGTAATAGTGAGTATTTTAGTGTCTATTCAACATTATGAAACAAAAAAAAAACACGTGCATAAACTGTGTAAGAATATTCCAATTTAATCAGATATCTCATAGTAAATGGGTATGCAGTTATATTTTAACTTAAATTAGTCATCTTGAATTCGATACTTTTTTTTAAACCTAAACTAAAAAGGGGTACCAATTTTGTTTTACATAATTATTTAAATATTTTATTTCTAATAAATAATTATTTAATAAATAATAAGTTAAAAAATATTTATTCTTAATTTTATGAATAAAACTAGAGATATGAACTACTGGAAAAATTTTAAACAAATATCAACTTAAAAATTTATTTCTCTTATATATTTTCTTTTATTAATATTTTTTTATTTAAATTTATTAGTTTTTCTACACAAAGTATGCTTACTTCCTTGGATCCGTCCCTGCTAAGTATGCAACTACATAAAATAATTGGTGAAAAATTTATCATTCATAATCTTATTCGGCTAAAGCATACTTGCTCATTGTAGATGATACATTTGGTTTTGTATCAAACAAAAAAGTATGTATATTGTATTTATACTTGACAGTTTTTTTATATTATAAGCTACTAACTATTTTCTTCTTCTCAAATTTGTTCTCATCAACTTATTTGAAATTCATTTTATTCTTTTATTCAATTTTAAAAAAAATTAACTAAGTGATTAGGCAAAAGTGGTTAATATGTTGAAGTTAAAGTTGAATCGTTCGGATACTACCTTAGTATGATCCTTGGCAGAAACAATTTTTGATTGAACTTTACTCATTTGCCAGTCAAACCTTGAATTAATTAGAATCTCTTTTCTATGATGAATCGAGGAGTTAAGACAAAAAAAAAATCATTTTACCTATTTGAACATTCTTACATACACATGACAACTAACATGCCAATTATTTTGTTTTAAAATAATATTATTAATGAAATATTTAAATATTAAAAATTGATTTTAACAATGTAAGTTTATTTTATTTAATTCTACTTTTTTATAAAAAAAAGTAAAATTTTGACTCAAAATAATATTATTTTATTAAAAATTTGATTTAAACAAGATGATTAAAATCACGAAATCTTTATCATTCGATTATAATATGAAATTTAAAAAATTATTGTCTTACTTTTTAAGATGATAAATTATTAAAAATAAATTCTAATTTAAAAACTATTGGTTGCATGAATTATTGGTGAAGGAGGGATATTAGACAAGAGTAATGGGGCCAACTTAGAGAAAAGGCATATGGTATATGTCAGTTGACATTTATTAGCTAATTTATTAACTAATACTACCAAATAGTTTCAAATAAATAAACTAGCTTATAGGTTTCTAAATTTTTTTAGCACCTAACTTATAGTATATAATAAGGTATTAGTTAATTTATTAGTTAGTTTTATCAAGAATAATTTTTTACTGTAAAGAAAATATCAAAAGTAAATTAGAAAGTATAAAAACATTCTCATATATCAGTTAATGATATACTAGATAGTTATATACATAATAATGTAGTCCAACAACCAATAAGAAGGAGTAACTCTCAGCAACCATTGAACTGGAAATTCCAGGGATGAGCTTCCTGCACCATTTTGTTTTCTTATACACCATTTAAATTTTTTATAATACCCAAAATGCCCTTAACAAATGATAAAAATATATAAATGTTACGGTCAAATAATAGCAGCTGTGCTTGTCGGAACGCGAGTGTGGTTGTTTCTTTTCACCATTTTTGAGCTGGGCATTGCTTGGAATCACCATTGGTGAGCTTTTCGGAGGTGTGCGAGCTGCAGTTGGAGGTTTGGTGTCGCTGGAGAGGAAGCGCGGAGGTTGGCATTGAGGTGAGTGGTTTTATTTGGCCGTACGGATTCGGAAATCCGTAGTGTAATGGTGCTTGAGCAATACGGATTACACAATCCGTGAATTCCATACGGATTGATCAATCCGTAAGATCTATACGGATTATACAATCCGTAAAGTTATTACGGATTGATCAATCCGTATGGAATTCACGGATTGTGTAATCCGTATTGCCTTTACGGATTGATGAATCCGTAAATTCCATACGGATTGATCAATCCGTAAAGGCAATACGGATTACACAATCCGTGAAGAAAACAAAGTTTAAAAATAAATTAAAAATGAAATGTTAATTGAAAAAAAAAAACTTTAAATATAAATAAGGACATTTGTATATACGGATTGTGAATATTATGTTTTAAATGTACTTAAATTTTGTGTGTTTGTGGTTAATAATTTTTGAATTTTTTATTGTGTTGTCAGACCTATAAATTTTAATGGTAATTGTGTTCAATGTTTGGATTTCACTCTAGTTTTATAATCACTTGAGGTGATGATACTCATTGTGTGTTATTATGAATAATTAATCTATTATGTATGACATGGATTCAATTCAGCATGACATGAAATGTAGTGATTAATGAAAGAGGATTATAAGTTCAAAATTACTTTGTAAGTGACGAATTGTTACTTAAGACAAATGACTTGTCCCAATTCAGTTAGGCTTTTGTATTAAATGTTTAATGAATATGATTTTTGTGTGGAATTTTAATGTTAGTCAATGTTATTATTTAGCGTGTATGTGTTTTTACAAGGTATGTTAAATTGTTTTTTGTTTTGTTAGAATGGACAGCGATGAATGGATATACGAGAGTATAATGGATGAAGATATTTACATGAATGAAGACATTGGACCAGAGCCTGCTGACGTTGAGGACAATGACTGTTTTATTGATTGTTCTGCAGCGTTCCAAACAGATGAGGTGATTATGTTGATGACTTAAACTTAAAGAATAGGAATGTAGTTAAAGTTGTTAAATGAGTATGTTTGGAACATTAAATGTAGTTTTATTCTTTTGTGTAGGTGTTTGAATCGCGTGATGCCGTATTGAAGTGGGCTCGTTCTGTGGCGTCTGAGAATGGTTTTGTGGCTGTTATCATGAGGAGTGACACCAAGACAGGGAAAATAGGAAGAACGTCATTTGTGTTAATTGGTTGTGAAAGAAGTGGAAAGTATAGAGCATGGAAAAAAGGTTTCACACCAGCAACCACAAGTAGTAGAAAATGCGAGTGTCCTTTTAAGCTGCGGGCTAAACCAATCGCACGAAGTGAAGGGTGGATGGTGAAGGTAATATGTGGTAATCATAATCATGCATTGGCCAACTCATTTTGTGGACACCCATATGCTGGTCGAATGACTGATGAGGAGAAAAACATTGTTGCTGATATGACTAGGGTGATGGTGAAGCCCAAAAATATTCTGCTAACATTGAAGGAGCATAATGCAGATAATGTAACAAATTTGAAACAAATTTACAATGCAAGATTTGCATACCGGACACGTACAAGAGGCACTAATACTGAAATGCAACAGCTAATGAAGCTTCTTGAGCGTGACATGTATATACATTGGCATCGATTGAAGGATGAAAATGTTGTGCGTGACTTGTTTTGGGCACATCCGGATGCTGTGCAATTGAGCAATGCATATCATATGGTGTTCTTGATAGACAACACTTACAAAACAAACAGGTATAGGTTACCTTTGCTTGACATTGTTGGTGTGACACCAACTGGGTTGACATTCTCTGCTGCATTTGCATATCTAGAGGCAGAACGTACGAACAATGTTGTGTGGGCCCTTGAACGGTTTAGAGGGATTTTTCTGAAGAGTGAATTTTTCCCTAAGGTCATTGTTACAGACAGAGATTTAGCACTGATGAGTGCAGTCGAGACCGTTTTTCCAGATGCAACCAATTTATTGTGCAGGTTTCACATTGACAAGAATGTGAAAGCGAAATGCAAAACTTATATTCGACAACAGAATGCATGGGATTATGTGATGGAAGCATGGCAAGGTGTTGTCGACTGTGCTAAGGAGAATGAATTTGATGATTATGTTAAAGCATTTGAGGTTGCATGTGGTCCGTGGCCAACGTTCGTTGATTACGTAAAGGACACCTGGTTGACTCCCCATAAAGAAAAATTTGTGACAGCTTGGACAAACAAAGTGATGCATTTTGGGAACACGACAACAAACAGGTAACATTTGGTGTCTTTATTTTTCATTCCCACATGTTTAAAGTCTTGATAATTAATGGATAATATTGTAAATTGCAGGGTTGAGTCTGCCCATTGGACGTTGAAGAGGTTGCTACAGAATAGTCTTGGTGATTTATGCACGGTTTGGGATGCGATGAACAATATGATAACCTTGCAACATACTGAAATCAAGGCATCTTTGGAAACAAGTATACATGTGGTTGGACATGTTTTTAAAGTGAACTTATACAAGAGACTCATTGGCATGGTGTCCAGGTATGCATTAAATGAAATTGCTGCTGAGTATGAGAGGGTGCATTATGCGGGGAAAAACCCGTCTCGGTGTGGATGTGTGCTTAGAACAGCGTATGGTTTGCCTTGTGCATGTGAGTTATCTAAGTATCTTCTTGCAAGCATTCCAATTAACAGCGTGCATGGGTTTTGGCGGAGATTAAACTTTTCGGATAATGGTGAAGATGAAAACCAAGTTACCATAACAGATGAGATGGAAGCTATATCTAATCGTTTTGATAAGCTTGATTTGTGTGGAAAAATAACACTAAAGTCAAAGCTTAAGGAAATAGCGTTTCCTGATAAGAATTCCATGTGTCCTCCAGCTGCTAAGGTAAAAACTAAAGGTGCTCAAAAGAAAAACATCTCCAAGCACGAACGATCGACAAGAAGAGACCCGTCTTACTTCGAGTATGTGGATGAGTTACATTCTGTGCAGAACACTTGCTCTACTCCCATACAGTGCAGCTCCTCATCTGATGTTCTAAATAGGTACCGAGTGGTTCCTATGCTCGATCAATTTCATCCATTTATGCACAAATATATTGTTGACATTACTGATGTCAAAGCTGATGGAAATTGCGGATATCGAGTTATTGCTTCCTTATTGGGTTACGGTGAAGAGGCTTGGTCATTAGTGCGCAATCATCTCCTTAAGGAACTTGCACAATGGACCGATCAATACATTGTGTTGTTTGGTGGGTCCCATAGGTTTGAAATGTTAAAGCGGTCCCTATTAGTTGATGGATTGTCGAAGGTGTAAATTCGTTTTTATTTTATTTAACATTATTTGCCAAACTGTTATATTTGGAATGCATGTGTTATTAACGTACGGTTTGCAGGTAACGATGGAGAAGTGGATGGATATCACAGACATGGGTCATGTCATTGCATCAAGATATAACATCATCCTAGTATCCCTGTCACGACAGCAAAGTATGACCTTTTTTCCTCTTAGGGGCCAACCTCCTACAGATCCTCGTGTTCATCGAGTTTTGTGCATTGGCCATGTGTTTGGCAACCATTTTGTTAAGGTAACACACAGAATATTTTAATTCCGATTTATGCTTAAAGAGTGATGTATGGGCTTCATGCTTTTTGTAACAATTTATTTGAAACAGGTTACTCTGACTGACAATTGTCCATTACCGTTGACGGCATGTTTGTGGGCTAGACACTGTACCACCGAAGCTCAGCAGTGGTCTTACCATTACGTAGATCGAATGCAATTGTATACCAAATCGATTAAGTTATGCACAGAATATGTTGATTTGGGAAATGTTTAGACACTCAGTTGACAATTGAAATGTATGCGTTTACTTGTTTAATGAATGGGAATCATTAAAAACATGTTGCATGTCTTAAGTAAGTAAAGAACGAAGTAAGTGCAACATCATGAACTATACTTTAATATCGATCAAAATATATATCAATCACTGTCCAATAAATGACTGCTAATAACTCATATGTCAATGGAAGTGAAATGTATACAACTCAAAGCCTATGCTACTCAAATGTATCTCATATGGAACAATCAATGTACAATAAATAATATAGATCAAAGCATATGCTAATCAAGACGCCTCCTCTGTGGTCGGAGACTCCGTCGACCTCGGGTGTAGACAATGCCATCCTCAGTCACGCCTCGAACATGCTGGAGCAGCTGCTCTATCATGCTCCATGCATCTGTGCCCTCTGTCACCATCCTCATCTGAAGCATATGCTGGAGGCCCTCTGCAACACGTTGGCATGCATGCTGCAAATAAACAATACAATTTGGTTAAGAAATTGAACATCTGAAATGGAACAATAAATACTTATCAAATAAACAATAAATACCAAGGCATGAAGTGGTCTCTGCTCATGTCCACCACTGGGTGGCTCAGAAGAACGACCATGTCCATCCGTGGCTGAATCAGAAGAAGGACCAGGTCCATCAAGGGGTGCATCAGAAGGACCATGGGAATGGGTATGGGTCGGTGCATGCTGAGGCAGTGGTGGAATCGCGGAAGTCGCCTCCTCATACGCAGATGGAGTCATGAATGGATGGGAAATGCGGAAGAACCACCCCATGTATGCAGCACCACAGTGACCTGGATAATCAACCAAGTCTCCGGTGTCCACAATGTGCTCTGCAAAGTGAACCCACCTGTCTTCAATATCATCCACAGAATGAACATCTGCCACTGGCTGGGGTGGAATATGCTGAACATGGCCAAACTGGCGAAGCACCCTCTCAGGTAGATACCTACACACCTGAGGACCCCATCTGAGGAAACCGGAGAATAAACTGATGGACTGAAACTCCCTATGCGGGCGATGGTCAACGTACGGTGTCCAACAAATATCTGACGGTGTCAACCTATCTATACGTCTACGATAGGTTGCCACAGGTAAGGCCTTCGCACTCGTCCATCTGCAGGATCGAGGCTGCCTCTCGTCGTAGTGCTGGTCAGCAGGAACATTTCCTATAGTAGGAAAATGCTCGTATATCCAGCACTAAAAATGTAAAAGCATGCAAATCAGCAAATAATGGAAACAAAAGA
>QARZ01040946.1:40008-80744 GCA_013407115.1 Glycine latifolia
AAAAATGTAAAAGCATGCAAATCAGCAAATAATGGAAACAAAAGACATATAAAATAAGGTTTTCTAATTATACACATCAAACGATATTAGTACCTGTAAAAGAGTGATGTATCCTGCAAGATGCTTCCCGTGATGCTGACAGGCGTAGCTCAAGTTCTGATACATGTGTACCAGAGCAGTCGCACCCCAGGCGAATCCCGCACATCGGTCGAAGTCTCGAAACGCCTCCAAGAATACCACGGCTATATGTGTGGCACTCTTGTTGGCGAACAATGTGCAGCCAACAAGGTGAAGTAGATATGCCCTGGCGGCAACAATCCACTGCCTCGCCTCGATCTTCGCGTAATATGTGTCCCGGAGCCATGATAGTCTGACATAAGGCCCATGACACTACGATGTCTCTGCTGCAGCCTCCTCCATAGTGACATCAAGTACGTCCACCAGCAATGTCATGGCCTCGCCGACCTCCAGCTGCTCGAATGAGTCAAATATCCCCATAACAGGGAGATGCAGCAGTGATGACACGTCGTCCAGTGTCAATGTCATCTCACCCACGGGCAAGTGAAATGAACATGTCTCAGGGTGCCACCGCTCGACAAATGCGGATAGCAACCCCTTATCACCTGTCTCCACTGAGCATCGAATCAATGGACTGAGGCCAGTGGCAGCCACAAAGCCCTCTATCTCAGGTGCAGGCTTCCCAAATTTAATGACCTTACGGCCATGGGAAGCAAGCTTCAACTCTGCACGATCCTGCATTTAACATATTATTTAAGGTAAAACATTCATGGATAACCAAATGTATGACGACATTCGACTATGTAACTCAGGTACATGTGAATACCTCTCCGGCCCAGACGCGTACAGCCACATGATCGCGAAACCCGGTAAGCACAGATGAATCTGAAGGCCCTCCAGGGAAAGATTCGGACACTATGTCCATATCCTCGGTGACCGGATCACCCTCCTCAATGACCGGATCAGCCGTCTCCACGTGTGGTTCCTGCACGGCAGGAACATCATCAATAGCAACACCCGTCCTACGACGACGTGCTGATGCAGTGGGCCTACGCCGCTCCGGGGCATGATGCTCATGACCTCTGGCATGTGTAATCTCGGAATCATCAGGAACTCGGCCAACAGGGCGACGCACTCCTCCTCTCGTCCTAGCCATAATCTACATCCGCATTATGTATTTCAGACATAACAATCCGTTCATATCATACAAGTGTCAACACTTTGTCAAAAAGTGTTGGACACTCAAATCTACATAACTTGGAAAGCTTCATCCTTTACTTTCCAAATTTACTTCTTATATTCAATCAAACAACTATTTCGATGAAAATCTAGACATACAAAGCATGTTCACATGCTTCCAAACCATACTAAATGAACTTAGCTGTCTTGGTAAATATTAACAAAACTATGATCATATTGAAAAAATTTGAAGAAAATTGTGTAAACAATGGAGACCACAAGTAACTGTGCTAAGAGCATCAAAGTTTTCAAAAGAGTGATCAAAGTCAGCTAGCTGCAATAACAAGTTCTCATAACAGCTTTCAAAGTTTCAGCCTTGCAATTACATTATCGTATGAGCACATGTTACACAAAATTATGTTAATTGGAAGTATGACACAAGTAGATTAAGGGCATATTAAGTTTAATATACTTCTAGCTGCCATCATGTCAATGAGTAACAGCATATTAAGGGTTCAACCACTAGAATTCAAAAGCTTCCTACATATTCAAGTCCAACTCTAATAAAAACCAAGCACATATATTGGCTGTTTTTCCTTAATTAACCTATATTTGCTGTTTTTCCTTAATTATTTTTCATTTTTTCCCTGGAAAACACTTTTTTTAAGCAAATAGGCACTGTACGGATTGATAGATCCGTTGGAATGGCACGGATTACACAATCCGGAAGATGGAAACGGATCCAGAAATCCGCAAGACGCGCACGGATTTCTGGATCCGTTTCCATCTTCCGGTCATCCAAGCCTCCGTTCCGCCATTGCCGACCACCACATACCACCAAGGACAGCCATTAAGCACCGACAACCCACCACACACCCACACGGCACGCACAAAAGCCTCCTTACACAAATGCACCCATTAAAACCCGACGGACTTACCTCACAATGTCGAGCCCACCAAACGGAGAAGACGATGTATCAACGGTCACCACCAGCTGTTCAACACTTCCAATGCAGCTGGTATCAACACTTGCAGCAATGGCGGAGCAGGGAGAGACCAACAAATGGTGCGGGTGCGCGAACGGAGCAAATGGTGCGGGAAAGGGAAGAGCCCAAAATGTTTTTGAAAATTAGAAGTGAAAGTGGGAAGGGTAATTAAGGAAATGCACTGTTTTATAATGGTGTATGAGAAAAGTTTATGGTGCAGGAAGCTCATCCCGAAATTCCATCGCACTATGTATACCATTTAGGAACCACAACTTTCTCAAGCTTCAAAATGGAATAATAGTTTGGGCTGGCTTCTTTAAGCATGAGTGGATCAAGTAGCCTTCTTAACTGGGTTTGTTCTTGTTCAGCCCATTATGGGATGGTTATTTAGACAATTATTTTTAAAATGGAAAATGTATTTAAATTAAGACTTAAATATATTTTTAATTCTTGATATATTTAAAATAACAAGAAATTTTTTTATTAGAGAGATAAAGAAAACTTTGATCATTTATCATAAATCTAAAACATATTTAAACCTAAAGTATGACAACCTTGAGATATAAGAATTGCTCATAAAAAATAGTCTTACCAAAAGTACTTTTAATTAGAAGCATATCATATTATTGATCATGAATTTATAATATCAAAGTGAAACATGATTATAAATTTCATCAACAAGGTTTAAAATTAAGATCTTATTTAAAAGGATTGAACCAAATATTACTTGTTGATAAATTTTAAAAATCATCATTTTATTTCGTGAATTAAATATATTTTTCAGGTTATATATATATTTAGAGAGAGTAGTGAAAATGGGGTTTTACTGTTTATATATTTCTGTTAAACGTGATTAGCCACGACCATAAAATTTATAAATAGATAAAATAGAAAAAGACAACATGAGGGACATAGATCAAACCTATGAATAATCATGTAAACCTGAAGTTGGATAAAAAAAAACATATTAGGGAAGAAGATTTTCCAAATAAAATTAGGAATGGTATCCCACGAAACAAAACATGTTAATCCCATGAGAGGTATTAGCACTTTTATTGCTTTCACAAAAAATATGGGAAAACCTAAAGTTCATATGCTCGTAACTTATGCGTAACTTTCTTGCGACTTATTAATAAGAATAGTATTTAAATCCTATTGTGTTGGTTTTGATTATGTTCTTTTCAGTGACTTATTATGTTTTCTTTTTCTTTTGGCTATTTAATGAACAAATGCTCCATTATATTTTTTATGGCTTCAGATTTTACAAATTTACTTGGTGCCATGAAAAAACGACTAATCCCATAAGAAAATTGTTTTATGTTTAATAACTTCAAAAAATTCAATTTTCTTAACAATGTAATTTTTCGATTGTTTATTATTTGCAAATTATTATTATATTTAGTTTTATTAATCAAATTAATTTTATGTAAATTAAATAATTTTATATAAATTGAACTAATTTATACAATCTTTTTTGTTTTTATAAGTATAGTTTTAAATTAAACTAAAGTTTTTTTTTTTTAAAAAAATATCGAACAATTTTTAATTTAAAATGAGCTTTTAAAGTGAAAAATGAAAAACTGAAAACAAATTTTACTTTTTTTAAGTTCTTACTTTTAACTTTAACTTAAAAAGTAGCTTTTAAGTAGAAAAACGATGGACCAAGATCATTTACCTCACTTCAACTTTCGCAATATGTTCAACATGAATAAATTACTCACACCTTAATATGTCTACACGTTATCAATTAGCAACTGCAAAGGGAATAGAACTAGAACATTTAGTTATGTTTGCATGCAATTGGGAAAGCCCAAAATTGCTTTTACTCGATCTTAAAAGTATTTTTTTTTCCTCAAAATTTGGAGATATGCATTAAAATTACCAAGAGCACGTTCTCAACTTTTTTCGAAACAAAATATTAGAGTACTGAACTGTCTTTTCACTACAAAAAATTCGCGAATTTCCGACGGACTAATTCCGTCGCTAAAGCCAAAAATCCGTCGGAAAAACGGAATTTCCGACGGAATTCCGACGGGCGAAAATCCGTCGGTAAAACGCTCGTATGAAATCTTGGCCGACGGATTTTTTTGTCCGTCGGAAATTTCCGACAGATTTATCCGTCGGAAATAAGTCATGGGAAATTTCCGACGAAATTATCCGTCGGAAATCCGTCGGAAATTTCCCATGAAAATATTCGTGGGAAATTTCCGACGGATTTTTTCCGTCGGAAATACACATATGACCGTTAGCGACGGATATTTCCGTCACAAATTCCGTGGCAGGAAGTAAATTATTTGGTCACACATGGACATTAGCGACGGATATTTCCGTCGCAAATTTCTGGCAGGAAGTAAATTATTTGGTCATTTATTGGGTTATTTTTTTCCTGCACCTGTTGTAAAATTACAGTATTTAAGTCTCATTTCCATAATGATAATGACAATAATAAAACAATAATCATAAAAGCAAATATTTGAACATTAAACTAATAATACCACAATGTCCAATAAGTCATAACTAATAATAAACTAAAATTCAAAGTAACGGAGTAATAAAAGCACAATGTCTAATAAGTCAATACTAATAATAAAATCACACCAAAGTCAGTAATCAGCATAGTCTTTGCTAAAGTCCCTTTGTTGATGCTGCTGGTCATGTGGTTGATCATGTGCTTGCTCATTGTGTTGTTCCGGAAGTTGCTGGTCAGGTTGTTGCGGGTTGGGCAGCTGCTGCTCATGTTGTTCTTCCTGTTGAATAATATTCCGCGCTTCAGGAGGTAGAAACTGAATTACAACTGACTGCAACGCACGCACCTCCTCCTTTGTTTGACGTAGCTCCTCCCTTAGACGAGAAACCTCTGCTGACTCATGTCGTGCACTGGAAGATTCAGGCATATGATGCACAAACGTGTTATCTGAACATTTATAAGTATGTGCAAGATCTCCAAGCCCGTAAACACGTCCCTTTTGCTTTTGTCCCGCAGCAGCAACCCAACACTGAGTCCTAAGTGTTTCTTCTTCAACAGAGTCTAAAGGAGTCATTTCTGATTCACCAACACTTGAGGCCACATCGGACTTCGCTTGAGATAGTCTAGACTCAAAGTTTTCCTATCAATGATAAACAATTATTAGTAAATGAACACCAAACATTGTTAAAAATAAGAGTGCGTGTGTTTAAAGAATGTTCTCACATGTGTGTGCCTAGATCTATCATCCACAAATTCACCAGTATCCTTCCGTAAATGAGTTTGTTGAAAAATTTCATCAACATATGCAGATCGACCAAGCTCCTGAGACTATTATCAAAGTAAATACAAGTATATTTGTTTGGTACTACAAAATTATACAAGTACAGAAAAGTGAGTTAATAAAGATAAGGTGATGTTAATCTTACCAAACGAATGGCGTGATCCTGCATGGTTATGGAACCACATGTGTGCAAACATCCACCCTTTTCAGATGCCCGATTTTTTTTTGCTTGTGTACACCTGGAACGATACTCAGGGGCATTCCAATGTGATAACAGTTCATTCCATACACGATCTCCAATCCAATATGGCCTTCTATTTTCATTCCGGGCATCCCTAAACATCTCCGAAAGTCTATGAGAGGCTTTTGAGTTAAAAGCTTTCTTAATTTCAGCCTCTTCCTCCGGTCTCCATACCAATTTTCTCTAAAGTATCACACATTTATCAAATGTTTTGTAGTAACTAAAATAGCAATTGGTCTAAATTAAATTAAATCAAACAAAAGCAGCTTTAACAAAGACTAATCTAAAGTCCCAATATCATGAAGTAATAATAAATATTCCACACAATTGAATGCCTTATTTTGCCTAAAGTATGTTTAAGCCAGTAATCAAATTACCTAAAGAAGGTTTAAATTAATTATATCATAATGTATCCATTTCAGTCATTTAAGTAATTGATCAACATGTGAGTTAGTTACCTTAAAACGTTGGAAAAAAATATCTTGTTGATCTTTTGGTATGGCTCCCCATGTTGGCCATGGGTTAACAAATTGTTGTCTAATGGATAATGTCACAGCCTTTGCCGCAACCTTTGATGGATGGAACCTTAATTAAAAAAAATCATTTAACCATGAGAATGTATGAATTGCAAAGCTTTTGAATCTAAATTTAAATGTAAATAAATTAATACTTACGCTCCATTGATCAGTGTAACTGTAGGACGATCATTCAAGGGGGGGTCTTCCATGGCCAAATTTGACATGTCTTCATCAGTAGCCATGTTCCCTACAGCCGTGGATGGGGATGGTGTGGATGTATGCACGGGAGGCGATGGAAATGGTGTAGGTACAACATTTGCAGGTCTATTTGGCATATGTACAGAAGAAGGGGATGAGGAACTTGATGGGAGACTTACTCTTGGTGGTCGTAATCTAATCACATATGATTTTTTCTTCCCACTTGTTTGTTTTCCACTATTCTCCGTGGATGGATGTCTGGGAGGATCAGCACCACCTGATGACATTTCTATATATATACAAAAATAATTTAACAAGCTACAGATTCAAATAGTCTGAATTAAATTAAAATAACTTAAGTCACATATGAAAGTTACACACAAAATACCAATTGTCCCCTAATAAAGTCATAATTACATTACAACAAAAGAAGCATACATTCATAAAAGTGGAATATAAATCTTTAACATGTCCAAAATTTCTTTCGGAACTTCTGGCTCTTTGGTCTCTGATTTAACAATCATAGCTTCATCATTACCTTTTTCATCCAGCAATTCTTCTATCTCTAAAGAGTCTTCAACTCTGTCAGCATCGATACAATGTTCATAAAGAGGAACATAAATTTTTAACATATCTCTAACTACATTTTGAAGTTCCCTTTGTTGCCTCTCTGGTCTAACCAAAAAAGGTTCCATATTAAGCATGCAACTATCTATCTCTTGTATCTCTAAATTGTCTTCAACTATGTTATCATCCATAGAGTGTTTTGAATCTAAAGAGTCTTCAACTATCTCAGTATCCACACTTTCTGCATAATCTAATGAGTCTTCAACTCTCTCTAAGGAACAATAGTCACACACTGTGTCTTCACCCATAAACTCCTGTACTTCTATAGAATCTTCAACTCTCTCTAAATCTAATGAGTCTTCAACTCTCTCAGCATCCATTGAGTTTTCTAATTTTAAAGAGTCTTCAACTATTTCATCATCCATAAATTCTGACAAATCTAAAGAGTCATCAACTATGTCACCATCCATAGAGTCTTCAACGATCATTGAATGTAAAGACTCATCAACTCTTTTAGCATCCATATACTCTTCAATTATGGAAACTTTCTATACAAAAAATAATTCAAAATTGCATGACGGATTAAAATACAAGGACTCAATGGATGATATAATGTATAAATAAGTATGCAAGATTACATAGGAAGATGCTTGAAAGGAGTATATGCAAAGTAACATTCTGCAATTAGCTGTGAATGGATGATATAAATGACAATCAAGTATGTAAGTACGCATATAATGATCAACAAAGAATGTAATAAAGCTATTTATAAAATATGTTGGCTTAAGGTTTACATACCAAGAGTAGATAGAAACTAAAGTACTATCATACAAGTTAACACTATCATGAATAAAGTTCATATCATGGGTTATCCTCTTCAGAATTGTAAACCTCAAAGTCATCTTCTATATCCCCTTCATTGTCAACTTCAAAACTATAGTGTTCTGCATCCAAATTATGTGATGGACCTTCATCTATGAATTCATTAGCAGGGTCCACTTCTTCAATCCCGCCTCCTAAATCTTGCAATCCTGAAATATTTTCAACTTCAATAACTTCATTGACATGTGAGATTTCATCTACCTGGTAAGGCACATCATTTGCAACATTATTGGATTCTATGTAACCCCTTGGCTTTGTTTTAATTGCAACACACCAACCACGTTTGTCTCTTCTTGTGGTTGGATAGGACACATAATACACTTGCCTTACTTGATGTGCACTGATGAAGGGATCATATCGATTATATCTTTTATCCATTCGAATTTCCACAGTTCCATATTTTGGATCCACTCTTGTTCCTCTACTTGATGGATCAAACCATTCACAATAAAATAAGACAACCCGCTTATCATAGGTTGTACTGTTATACTGCAGCTCATAAATATGTTTAATTACCCCATAGAAATCATCTGCTCCTCCTTCTGTAAGGCCCTTTACATGAACCCCACTATTTATGGTTTTCTTTCCCTCAGTCCATGCTTGAGTATGAAATTTGTACCCATTGACAAAGAATGTGTGCCATTGTTTAACGTAACTCATAGGACCATATGATAAATCCCGTAAGTGTTGGTTTGTAACATTTAAAGCCGAATTATGAACCTACGAACATTGACAATAAGTTATACCAACATAAAAATTGATGAAATAACATTTGTGAACTATAACATACATACTTGTTGCTTAAACCAACTTGGAAATTCTGCATGTACGTTGACACTATAGGAATTTGGTTCATTTTGTTGGGATTGCAAGAATGTACTGTCGAATGAAACAGGATGAAGTGTTAAACATTATTCTTGCAGTTCCTAATAACAACATTTAACACTGCAGTACTAGAAAGCTTACTCAAGGTATGGCTTAACTTCTGCACAATTAATCAACACATGAACATGGGCTGAGTCTTTGTCCACATCAGTTAACCAGTGAATCAATTCTTTCCCAGAGGGCCGACCATGCTGGTCAAAGATTGATAACATTGGTGGACGGCTTTCACTATCAACTGCAGATGCATTTCTAACATTACGTTGAACCAACATAAAGTTGTTGAAATAATGTGAACAAAAATGGGTTGTCTCACGATGTAAGTACGACGCACAAATGGATCCTTCAACCCTAGCCTTATTTTTCACACCTCGCTTAGAATCACCCATGAATCTACAACATTTACATAACATGTAAGGATCGCTAAGTGATAGAATTTATTAATGTGTATTTCAGCAATATGATGATGAGATGATATAAATTACCTTTCAAATGGATACATCCATCTATAGTGCACTGGTCCACCAAGTCTAGCTTCATATGCTAGATGAACTGCCAAATGTTCCATTGAATCGAAAAAACCAGGGGGGAATATTCTTTCCAACTTGCACAAAATCAATGGAATATTTTGTTCCATTCTACTCAAGTCTTCCTCCATCAGAGTCGAACAACACAAATCTTTGAAGAAATGACTTATTTCAGTAATTGGATTTAACACATGTTGTGGCAATGAGCTAAAAGCAATGGGAAGTAAACACTCCATGAATACATGACAATCATGGCTTTTCATCCCATGCATGGTTCCCTTAGCAACATTGGCACATCTTGCCAAGTTAGAACAATACCCATCTGGCATTCTTAGTTCTTTTATCCATTGACAGACTAACTTGGTTTCCTCTGCGGTTAGAGTGTAATTTGCTTTTGGCTTTAACAACTTCCCGTCAGCCCCCGACATCAACTCCAAGTCTCTCCGCCTACAGTACAAAGCTAAGTCCTTCCTAGCTTTTTCGTTGTCTTTTGTCTTACCATTGACATTCATGATAGTGTTGAATATGTTGTCAAAAAAGTTTTTCTCAATGTGCATTACATCAAGATTGTGTCTCAACAAATTATCTTTCCAATACGGAAGATCCCAAAAGATGCTTCTTTTTGTCCAATGATGCCATTCCCCATATCCTTCTAAAGTTGGTGGAGGCACCCCTACTTCAGTGACTTTTGGCAAATCCCTAACCCTGCGCCAAACTTGTCTAGGCGTCAATAAACGCGGTCGGTCATCATTTTCTATTTCCCCTTTCTTGAAAGCACTTTTGTTCCTTCTAAATGCATGATCATGTGGTAAAAACCGACGATGACAATCAAACCATGAAGTTTTTCCCCCATTTGCCAACTGGAAGGCCTTTGTGTCCTCCATGCAGTACGGACATGCCAACCTACCATGTGTGCCCCAACCAGACAACATACCATATGCAGGGAAATCATTAATAGTCCACATCAAAGCAGCCTTCATCATGAAATTTTGCCTTTTTGAAACATCGTAAGTGACAACTCCATCCCACAACTTGTTCAAATCATCAATAAGAGGTTGTAAATACACATCAATGCCCACCGTTGGATTAAATGGTCCAGGTACCACACAAGTCAAAAACATATATGGTTTAGTCATACACAATTCTGGAGGAAGGTTGTAGGGGGTTACAATTATTGGCCAACAAGAATACGGTGCAGATGATGCTTGAATATATGGGTTAAAGCCATCTGAGCATAGACCAAGTCGGACATTTCGAGGATCACTAGCAAAGTCTGCATGTACCCGATCAAAGTGCTTCCAGGCTTCACCGTCACAGGGATGACGTAACATTCCCGAACTGCTTCTATTGTCATGGTGCCATGTCATCTGGCCTGCACTTTTAATGGATGCAAACATTCTTTGCAATCTTGGGATTATAGGCAAATAGAACATTGCCTTAACAGGAACTGGTTTTGTATTCCTTGTTGAGTCTGCTTTAGGAAGATACCTAGGCTTCTGACAAAATTTGCATTCAGTTAATGCCCCATCATTGTTATAATACAACATGCAACCATCCACACAACAATCAATCCTCTTTGCCTCCAATCCCAACTTCGATACTAACCTCTTGGCATCGTAAAAGTTTTTTGGCAACTTATCTTTTATAGGTGTAACATCTAAAAGCATTTTTGAGATAAACTCTAGACATTGGTCAGGCACATTCCAATTTGACTTGCAAGCTAAAAGCCTTGCAGATATTGACAATTTTGAGTCTGATGCCCCTTCGTACAACGGCTGATTCGCTTCCACCAACAAGCTGTAAAATCTTTGTGTATCATCATTTGGAGGCTCTTCCATAGTATATGAGTTTGGAAGTTCAAATGTATCTGGCTGTCTGAGAGCATCGCACACCATGTCTTGCATTAACAAAAATTGTTCAACTTGATCGACATTTGCTATGGTATTTGAGGCATCCATATAACTATTGTCGTCATTTATATCAAAATGTGACATGTCTTCACCATGATCAGTCCAAATCCAATAACTAGGTTTGAACCCATTTTTGTACAAATGAACTTTGACAACTCTATCCCCCAAAATCCGAGTACAATCGCATTTAACACAAGGACATCTTATACCCCCCTCATTGTGATAGTTGTCTTGTTGAGTAGCTTTGGTTACAAACTCATGAACCCCTTCGACAAAAGACTGTTTCAAACCGCTTCTACCACTATAACATCTATCATACATCCATCGACGATAGTGTTGAATATAGTTCATGTTCTGTGTATTTAAGCAAAAAAACTGTAACATTCATCAATCACATACACACATTTAGATTTTTAGAAGTATTTAAAAATTTCCACTCTTATTACGATGGACTGATCACTTCTTTAATACCGTTCATCTTATCCCCCTAATTTCATAAGGCATCAATAATTTAAATGTAAACTGCATTTTGCATACAACTAGAAACAAAATCCTTGATCCTCCCACCCCAAACAAATGCCAATCATGTTCAATATTTCAGAAGTTACATTAATATGAATCATTTCAAAGGCATATATAATAAATCTCAGGAGATACCTAGTCAATTATAGTGACTCAATTTATGGATAATTTTCAGCAACAAGTTGTGCACGTCGGTCTGAAATATTCTGCAATGTAGCAATAAACAACAAGAACAACAAGTTACATGTAATCTTTATGATTCATTAAAAAACGTGTAATCTAGCCATTCCAAATGTAGTTTACAATTCTCACTACAAACAATTCTTCTAGTTATTCTAGGTCCAATCAGATTTCATGATGATTCTATATGCAATGGACACAAAATTATGTACGAAACAAATATACTAGAAAACTCAAACAATAATTCCCAATTCACAATGGTTACCAAAAGATGAATTAAGCCATACACAATGTGTCTCCGCCTACAAAAATTCAGTCAAGTATACAGAAAACAGCACAAAGAAAGTGAAAATGCATTTATATAACTTTTCCTAACTAAACAAGCTATACAAATGGGAAAGGACTGTTCCATCTCACATTGAGGTTATATAGTTAGGTTCAATCATTCTTATGTTGACAACAAGCATAATAACATCATGTAACATCTAAAATAGTACAAGTATACAAGAATTTCCTCACCTGAGCTAATTAAATTACACTATGTCACAATAAACACCACCAAGCCACGAACCCACAAATCTGACCTGAAAAAAGTGGCAAAGCAAGCATTCAGCTGACTGCATAGTTAAGTTTCAAATTGTATTTTCCGAACAGAATTTTATATATTTATATAATAGAATAGGATTAGGATAGTATAGCAACAATGCTGTCAATTTTTCTAATGTGTAATCTAGCATTCAGAATATTGATCTCATGATATGAGGAAGTGGAATGCCATAATCATAATTAGCCTTGCCAAACATCTTTTACTCTGCATAAAATAATCAATGTCATACCTTTCATATTTTTTTCAAAAGGAATGTTAATTGCTGCTTGATACGGTTCAGCCCAACCCAATTTCAGATTTGTTTAACAGGGATAAGCATAGGAGAACTTGGGCATCAAAATTTAAGTTACCAGTTCATTCTCTAATGTAATCGGTTTCATCATTTACGGCCTTAGAAAATTAAGTGTCTCTCTCTGATACACTTCCGCAGAAGTAAAAGGGCCGAGACAGAAAATAAAGGCAAAACAATAAAAAAAAGAAACTGGTCGAATTTTCTCAACACACACACAAATTCAAAAAATTGAAGAGGGTGAAGAGTGAAACCTCAAACTTAGAGAGGGACACTACCCATCTGGTTCCTCAAGTTTAAAAGAATTTAAAACAGAGTTAGAAGAATAATTAAATACATGAGAAGAAAGCCACTTCCCAAACCGAATTCAGAAACTCCTCATCCCTGTGATCCATGAGATCATTGACCATGTTCTCTACAAGGTTCCTATCACACGCAACATCCTTCATATCCAACCCAACCTTACAAACCTCACTCACAAACCTGCTGTTAATATGTTGATCTCCAAAGCTAGGGCAGCAAATCATAGGCACACCAGCTGCCAGACTCTCCAAAATTGAGTTCCAACCACTGTGGATCAAGAACCCACCAATGGCCTTGTGGGCCAGCACCTCCTCTTGCGGGGCCCACCCCACAATGAACCCTCTCTCTTTAGTCCCTTCCTCCAGCTCAGCCGGTACCCGGTCACCATTTTCTTTTGGCCCCACCATGTCAGGATGCACCACCCAAAGGAACTGCTTCTTGCTATTCACCAAAGTCCAAACCGTACCATATCAAACGTGTTGAGTATGAGTACACATGCTTGAAGTAACTCACGTGTCTCCAAGGCCAAAGAATTCAAAGCATATACTATTTCGGATCCAGTCCCATATCAATGAAGCAATCATGTGAAACATGCTCCACAAGAACATTTGAGGCAGGTCCAGCAAAACCCAACAATAACTAATAACAGAACACCCAATCACATAATTGGGTCTAAGGGTGGTAGAAATTTTCTAAGTGGATTATTGTAGTAATCATCTAGTAATTAATTAGAACATGTAGACTGGATTTATTTTACAGTATGAAGGACCCACATTGACTCAACTAATTCATCCCTAAATTGATGATTTATTTTACACTATGAAGGACCCGCATTTGAGTATTAACTCAACTAAGTAGTCTGGATTCATTCATACCTACCGCAATGGAAACACTAATGAGCAAACAATATTTATAAGTTGTTCAGATCAAAACATCCAATACTGGTAAGTTGTAACTTTAATCCTCAGTTCAGAAAATTCAAAATTCCATTAATTGTATTTAATTAAAATATAAATCAGATTGTCACACCAAATATCTGAATTAAGATAAGGGATTTGTATTGCCTAACCATCTTCCATGTTGGAACTTGAAATATAAATTAGAAGGATTGATAAATCAAGTGCTTTCTACACCAAATATTTTCGAATTTATCATAATTACATTGTCTCATACCATGTAATAAATTAATAAATAGTCAAAAACAAGACAACCATGCAAATGATTGGTTGAGACTAAAAAAATTAAAATACACCAACCATGCTTAAAGATAATCTGTGTCCTTCTTGTGTAAGGGATTAGTGGTTATCATGTATCCAAATACCAAACTGTTGGCACCAATAATTTATAGTATATTGACATTACATAGGAAGCTAAGAACTATTAATGAAATGACATGGAAGACAGAGTTAAAAACCAACGGTCGTTACAATTTAAGAGCCTAGTATGAAAGTTTCTCATAGAGAACAAAAACTATATACAGAAGGAGAAAAAGGCAGAGGAAAAATAGAGTGAGTGAGTGAGTGGGGTGAGAGCAGAAGCATGAGACTGAGAAGGGGCCAGGGGGTTGGGGTTGCTTTAGCTTTTCAGGGTTTGGGGATCGTTGAAAGACAGTGGAGAAAGCCTGTAAGAGAATCCAAGACCTAAACATGGTAAAGCTTACGAAATGTTGATCTGCCTATATTCATTCACCTTTGTTTTTCTTGTTTCTCTATTTTTTTCTTAACCTCTCTGGCACAACACACACACACACACACCTCATAAGATAAACCGTACCACTACTACTACTCCATCCAAAATTTCCACTCTCTCTACCTCTATTACACACTGCACTGCACTGATACAAAATAACAATAAACAATGGATGAGAGAGAGAGAGAGAGAGAGTTCAAACAGTACAAAAGGGGTGTCACTTTGTCTATCTTAGACAAATGGGCTAAGTGTTAGGTAGTTGTAACACTATTTTTTGCATCGAACGTGCAAGCCCTTGTGTGGCAAACCGTATTCTTCCATTCTAATTAGTTTCCCTATCCATGCTTGTCAACAAATCCACTTGTTTTCTTAATGGCATACATGACTGGTTATAATCAACAAGTTCTTTATTAGATGTCACCATAGTACAAGAATACAATTGAAAGTATGCTTGAAACTATTTCAAGTTAAATAGAGTACATATATATAGTACCTCTAATATTGATGTGAAAGGATCGTAGTCAGAGCCAGCTGAAGCAAAACAGACCCGTGTGATCAAATCAGTAGATTGGAGAGTGGGTTTAAAATATGCTGGCAGAAGCTCCTTAATGCCCAACTCTTCAACTGTTTTGTTACAATACAAAAAGAAAAAGGAAAAAAAACTCAGCAACAATGCACAAGGGTAATTTGTACACAGTTATCTATTCACGCAATTGGGGTGATACCAATTGTCACAAGCTTTCGAAGTATCTCTACAGGATTCAATCCACAAACAACAAGTCAGCCATCTCAGTTATATTGTCAACCATTTCTCAATTTCACACACGTTTTAATCAAAGTGTGAATGGCAGTTTACCACAAATTAACTAAATTCCACGCAGCCAAGGAAGCAATCCTATCAATAAGCATGCACACAGCACCTTAAGATTAATTAATGCACCTAACATGGATAATTTTAGACACCTTAACTTACACGATAGCAGTATAGAACCATTTAGGTATAGTCTTTGTCATTATAAGATTAATTAATTACACGTTGTCATAAACAATTCAAGTTATTCGGCTAAGTTTAAAGTCCCCACTAACACCAATTGTCAACACTCACTTGATATTCAACATTATTATACCTAGCTTGCAATGTTACAGTACGTACTATAAAATTATAAATAAATCCATGACCTAATATTTTAGGCATGAAACTGGTGACTTTCTTGTAGTCCATCGAAGTCAAAATCTAAAATATGTTTAAAGAACGGATTAAATAAAACCCATATTTAATTTTTTTTTCAACAAAATAAATAAAATAATTATTGAAGGAAAGTCAAGAGAGCACTTGTTGAATAACTGTGGGTCCTTACAGCCCTCCAACTAGTGGGATACTATGGACACCAATTCCCCCATACTTAGTGCATGAATGCATATGCAGGCAATATATATATTTTATACATATTGGCGTCAAATTAAATGTCCACTCCCCCATCACAAAATCAATCTAATAAAGCTGAACTATGAATAATGTTAGCAGTACTATACTTCATGTGATTCTCAACTACAGGTCAGGTGTTCTTGCAGGAATATTTTATATATGAACTACTTTTATAATGTTAACAGAACTATATATGAATAATGTTAGCAGTACTATACTTTTTTATATCTTATAATTAACTAAAAAGATATGAATAATGTTAGCAGTACTATACTTTTTATATCTTATAATTAACTAAAAAGACGAAAGTTTGTGAGATCATCTCAAAGTCAAAACTCTATTTACTATAGCTGAAAAAGAAAAATGATTTTTATTCAATTTTATAAGAAAAGACACACAATTATGATTTAACCTAATAAAATGTGGACGGAGAAGAGAATGGGTGAAGCTGCAGAGCATCTAATTAAGTCTAACCTTAAAATCCATTAACATTTAATTTAACATGCGTGGTTAATTAGAGAGATATATGACAAGAGGTTGGCACAACTTGATACACATTAGAATTGAATACTATGTTGGCTTTTACATCACATGTGAAGGGGACAAGAGGTTTACATATCTAACCAAGGGTATGGGCTTTAGAGGGTCAAACAAGCACCCAATCCTCAACATTACGCAGAAAAATCTGCAACTTCACACCTTTGCCATGTTTTGCCATTATATTCAAAAATATGATGGACCTCTAAGAATTGTGTGACCAATTGAATTAAGATAAGACTTTTATCTAGAGGACTTGGAAAGGTTTTAGGCTAATTCTTTGTAGATTTAACCAGTTTTGATTTGCTTAAGAGGAATGTCACACAAAAGATTTTATCATATTTGCTTGACAAGGTTAAGGATTTCCAACTTTTTGTAAGCTTAGACCTAGTGAAGGACTTGGGAAACCCATAGTTACAGATTATGGTAGTGCAACCTCTAGTAAATCTGAGATTTATAAGCAGGAAGCAAGGAATGCAGCACAGAAACATCAATCAAAGAGAGCCGAAAGTGTCAATGCTGATGCAGAAGTCTTTGGTGATCACTGGAAAAGTTCAGGTTGTTCTATGCCTTCTGAAGCTGAAGCACTAGAGCATACAAAGAGAAGAGATAGAGGTCATCAAAGTGCGCCATTGCAGAAAAATACAGAACATTCAACTATGATCAAGAAGAATCTTGATGACCATGAAGGAAAAAAGGACAATCACATCAAAGGAACAGGCAGGGGGAGTGTTTCTCTTTTGCCAAAAAGTCAAGAGAAGATTGGAGATTCAGCTAAAGTTGTGACAAAAAATGACAGGAAGGGAAGAAAGCATAAATATGGGTTTAATAGCAATAAATGTTAGAACGTACGGGTGGAGGATGATGAAACTGGTGACAAAGATGAGCTGCATGAATCATTAAGGAAACAGTCACATTAATCTTCCCAACTACTATTTTTGTGTCTTAGTCAACAGATTACTAGCGTGTATCAATTCACTGGAACACGAACTTAAACTTTATTTTCACAGCAATATAAGTCATTGTTGTTTACTCAAGGAAATTTTGCATATTATAGGAATTAAACACAAACTATGTTGTTAAATATATCATTCTCACTCATAAATAATAGAATCTTAGACCAATGCAGCAATCATTTGGGTTCTACAAGTGACAATAGAGTCCAATACAAAGGAAGAATAAAACACTAATATACAAGTGAGTCTTTAATATACAGTAGTCTTCGCTTTGTATATGTAGATCTATAACCCCAAAAATATTGAATTTAATTTGTATATATAACTTAGGTGCAAGAATTGCTGAAAAATTTCACCTATTTTTAATAACCATCAATAGTTACAATGGTGTTGAAATGAGGTATAGAAAAAACTATAAAATACAGAACAAACAAAAATAATTAAGGGCAAACCTAAGAAGCTTTTAGCCATGTTGGTTGGAATTTGAGCAATGAATCAATCATGTGACTGTTAAATTTGGAAAGCAAAATAAAGGGGTCCACTACCTACGATGTTAAGTCACAAAAGGGATCTTATTTGGCTATCATTCCATTTCAGTGTTTCTGTCTTCCTATACTTACCTATCATTCTCTTTCACTGTTTCTGTCTTGCTATCATGTGATACCAATGCTAACAAGTCATTGATGCAGCAACTCACATCGGACACTATAATTGAGGTAGTACTTTTTCTATTTCATTTTCTTGTGATTCTATAATTGTGGGATTCCAATTAAAAGTGTCATCGGATTGCTATGTGGAATCCAAGTAAGCATTGAAATTCCTTTTCCTTTCCAAGCAATACCAAAGCAAGCAATTGAATCAGCTGGGACTCAAGTCCTTGAACAAATACTCAGGATTATGCTTCCCCGTTTTATGTCACAGGTTTGTTAAAGCTTAATAAATTATGTGCAAATAGTTACCTTAAGATGTTTTTACTCTTTGGATAAAAGAAGAAATTCATTTGAAGAGAACCACGTTTACAAGGAAATGGGAGGATAAGGAGCCCTAATTAACATAGGGAAAAACACAAAAAAACCAATCGAGCAAAGCTGCCCAATCATTGACAGATGGCCCCCAAACTTGAAATGCCTAATATTTTTCCGAAATCAAAAATGTTTTGCAAAGGCCTCCTTCAAATATGATAGTTAGGATCAAAACAAATGCACCAAGGTGTAGCAGGTTATACTTGCACATTGGCACAGAAATGTTGCCTCCTAAACAAAGCCGCGAAAGCTAATCAACATAAACTGGTCTAGGGACCTAGGGATGACACACCCATTGTTGAGCAGATTTTCTAAATAAGAATTTCCATAAAGAAACAGAAGCAAACTGTCTAAAGAACAGATATGGAGCTGATTATGAGGAAGCAACACTCATTATATACATCTAAGAAGAGTCTTATGCAGTATTCAAATACACATGCAACATCTAACAAGAGTCTTATATACAATCTGACTTGCATTAACATAAAAATTTCCTACACATCGTCAGCTATCTCACACACCCCATACCTAGATTGGCAAGGAATCCACTGATTGTATAACCTCTTTGCTAGCAGTAGGAACTGAAAGGATGATTTTGGGTGATGGGAGGTGGCAGTGCATGCGCCTGTGTGTCCCCAAATTAAGACAATGACCTTCGTTAGCAATTTCTGGAACACAAAAGCTGAAAGAATTTATAAGGCAATTAACACAGAAGCAATTTGTGGAACACAACATGATGATCCCAATCAATGTAGCTACCTACTGTTTCGAAAACAATCACAGGCATATGGGAGAAAGTAAGTATAAGGCAACCCAGGTGGCTGATATGCCAAAACAGAGAAAAACCTCAAATTGGAAACAAACGAACAACATACACACTCAACAAATCACATTGGGTTAACAGAAAGCACATTGTTAATTGAAACTCGAAACCCCTTTTCAGAAGAGCACGGATACGAAGAAAGGAAACCAAAGACCCTCAAAATATCTCCAATGGAAATCACCTTCCAAGCAAATCAAAGAAGAGGAGAACGAAAACAATAATCACCTGTGCCCGTGACGGAGGAAGTCGCAGAGTTGAGGAAGCTTCACTTCGTTGACGGCAGAGAAGGAGAAGGCGTGTTTCGTGACTTAATTTGGAGGCTAGGGTTTTTTGCTCATTGTGTTTTGTGATAAATGAAGAATTCCGACGGGCCCAAACCCATGGGAAGAGGCCGTCGGAAATGAGGAAGGATTCAGACGTTTTGATGCCGTGGGAAAAGGCCGTCGGAAATGGGGAAGTTTCAGACGAAATCGCGGTGGTGGGAAAGAGGCCGTCGGTAATAAGCGCATTTTTTGTAGTGTTTTCGTTGCAATAAAGGACTCAAGATAGACGATATCAAGCAAAGGTGGACATATGTGGTATAAACAAAATTTGGCATGGAATGAAGATGAAACCCATCAAGCTTAGTCACAATCAAGTCAAACAAGTTTCTCATGTAAAGCTCTATAATCATAATTTTCAGAACATATAAAAATTGTTACATTAGTAAACAAAAGAAATAAATATTCATGAACCAACATATGTTGTTTTGTCATCCAAAATTTGTAGCACACAACCATTGTTTTAGCTAAATTTCTCAATATTAGCCAGGTTCTTTGTTCCATTTTTATGATTTTGCAAAAACAATAAATTGAGCAACTTTCAACTTGACAAAATGAAAAATAAAATTGAAATATATTCCTTGTTTTTAATGCATTTGTTTCCCTTCTTCTTTCCTAATGGTTGTTTCATTTTCATTATCTAGACCACATAAATATTGGTTTTTCTGCACAACCCCATCCTCTTTTTTCGAGGTTCCAATATGCTTATGTTTGGGGTGTTATGCAAGTTCAAGGTCTGCCAGAGATTTTAGTGGCATGAGGCGAAAGTGTAGATGAGGTCCCATATATATAATTGAGTATTTAAAAATAACAATATACATTGAAAACAAAAAAATAGACACAAAATTTAATTAAAATTATATATTTATTGTAACATTTTGGAAATTACAACTCAATACCACATATATATTTATTTATTTAAAATAATTGCTTGTGATTGAATTGTTTGTCTTCGGTGATTCGATCAAAAATCACACTGTTAATTTATTTTATTGTGTGTAAAGTATTTTAAAAATAAATGATTTCTATGTGCGTTTGAATTATTTTTGATTGACACTTTATTAAATTACTCGAGTTCTAAGTTATTTTGATAATTTAATACTCAATAAAATTTTACTTGTAGATAAATTTTTACAGGTAAAATTATAATTTATCAACTAATACTGAATTTTATTTTTGGGTTAAGTTTTATAAAATTTCATTGCATGGTGGTATAAGTATATAGTGAAAAAATTACAGTGTAACTAAACCTTCTCCATTACCTACCTTTTTCTCCCATTAAAATTGTGACGCCTAACCAACCACTACACATCACATCACCCTAACGCTCATACACACATTTCATTTTGGCGACTTGCACGCCACTCTTTTCTATCTTATTTCACCTAGTTTCAGCACCCTCACCAAGCAACACCAAAAACAACCCATTTCCTTTCCATTTTCTGGTCTTGGAAAGGAGAACGGAAGCCTTTTTTTTTTTTTTTTTGCACTTTGTCCTTAAGTGGTGTCATTGACAGTGCTAGGAGAGCTAGCCATCTTCAAACCCCTTCTTCCTCATTTCATGCACAACTCATTTTGTGGTAAGTGGGGAGTTCTTTTTGATGAACTCAACCTCCCATGGTTGCCTTTGGGAGGAGGCAACCATGGTGTAGTGATCCTTCATTTCATTGCATGTCCAAAAAAAAGTTTTCTTTAAGGGTTTTTTTCAACTATCTTGCAAAACTGAGACATTTTCCCTTGCATACATGACTCCTCCTCTTCTTTTGCTTCATTTTTATGCTTTGGAAGAGCTCCTAGTAAAAATGAGACTCTATCTATATATATATATTTTTTTTTATAGATTTTATATAACAAGTTTGGTTTTTTGAAATTGGGCTATGAGAAGGAAGAGGCTGGCTGGAAGGCTTTGTCCTCTATACCAGTTTTGGGGTTTCAAGCCTAGAATAAGATCTATCCATTGGATTTTCATGACACTTGTTTTGTGTTTCTCTAGACACAATTTGAAAAACTTTCTTGTTGAAGCCCTTAAAAGATGAGGCCATTTTGAGGCCCACTTGTGACATGTAAGGTGACTATCTTGTTGTGTAAGTGTTTGGCAGTGCTCGATTTTTTGTAACTTTTGACTTCTGTGGTTGTCACCTTAACAAAAGAGTTACTTTTTATGAAACTAGAGAAAACAAATTCTTTTCATACATTAAATTATAAAGTTATAGATTTTATCTTCATTTTCTAAAGGCAAAGAAAAACAGAATTGTTGCAGGAAAGACAATTTTAATGTTTGAGAAAAGTGTTAGAATTTTTTATTTTTACTATGAGCAATATAGGACGAGGTTTTGTATAATTTTTACATTGATGAAAATAGAGTTATGTTAGATTCACACTGCAAAAAGTAGAAGTCTTTTTGGTTTTGTGAAGAGGTAGAAACGACAAATCTTTGAACTATGTCCAAATTGAAGTGCTCTTTGTCTTGCTTCCTTGTATAATTTTTATGTTTTTTTTTGTATATTTTTTCTAATAATAAATTTTACCTTGTTCGAAAGATAATAAGATTTTCTTTAAGTCTATATAGAAAATTTTCAATAATAAAATTGTTTGAGAAATTTTACAAAGGCTTGAATCTGTCTTGTTTCTAAAAGACAAGGTTTTATTTTAATGCATGTTTACTTGATGCATTGAATTATTAAATTTTGATTAAGTGTTTATGTGCTACCTTGTTGAGTTTTGTCTAAGTGTTGTGTGATGACTTTGATGATTTTCATGAGTTATGATCTATTTGTTTATGATTGAAAAACCCAGGGAGTGTGAATCCTCGACAACTATAACTGTGGAATCTGTTGCATTATTTAGAGATCGAGAAGTGTGACCTCAGACAATTATTCCATGTGATGTTTTGTGGTGACCAGGTTGGCTGGCAATTAGGGGCTGTAATGATTTGTGTGCTAGTTGTAGGGACTCGGGCATGAGTCCTTGTATGGACCAAAATCATGTTCTAATGAACATTGTGTGTCTTGAATGACATGCAATGTTTTGTGATGGCTCACAAAGACTCGAGCATGAGTACCCATGTGACTAGGATTTTTTTCGAAAAGAGTCATGCGCTTGAGAGATATGCAAGTGAGTGTAAGTACGTAAGGGATTGCAAAATATGCAACTTGAAGAGAGTCATGTGGGGCGTTTTGACTGTGTCAATGTTGATGAAGCAACATTGATGGAAGCGGATACCGAATGGTACTATCACATAGAGTGATGAAGGAGATATGGGGTCCTTGAGACTATATGATTGTGGAGCAAGTCCATACGCTAGTTCGACGTTGCACGGTGCCAAAAGATGCAAAGCCCCACTATGAAAGGAATGACACTCCAAATATGGAGGTTCATTACGGAGACCTTCCTCAGAGATGTTGGATGACCATGACTAGTACTTGGGAAATGATCGTAGGACATTAATTGTCCTTGGGGGTGAGGCATCGAGTTGTGATTGATGTCATCAAGCCAACTTGGCAACCTTGGCTGGCTAGGAGAAATTTTTAGTTGGTGAGAACCTGCCATTGTACCATGGTGTAAAGGTGTACTCCTAACAATCATATAAAACCAAATTGTGTCAGACCACTCAGTTATGGGAGTTCTAGTAATAGCTGACCAGTAAGAGACATATGTTAAGATATTAAGAGAACTTCTTTATGATGTGAGTGAGATCTGGTAGATAACCACATTGTCATGGTCCATAGATTGTATATGTTTGTTCGTGTTAAGTCTTTTTGTGTTTGGTTGATGAAGCGGGAAGACACACCCCTTACGATTTTATTTTAGGATATATGGCAAGCAAAGAGCTGACGCTCCATCTAGAGGATGAGTGCACTTGGAGGCAGCGGATACCCAACGTGATCAGAGGCGTGGGTCACTTCCTTAGGTATCCTGGTTATGCGCAGACGCCTGTTGACTTATGCTTGGGTGTAGTTTCCACCAGATTAGGTGTTAGAGATGACTACTCTTAGTCTAGGACCTTTACTTCTATATGTACTTGTTTTGGGTATGCCTAGGCATCAAAATTTTACTTGTATGCTTAGTCATCAATTTCCATCATATGCGTTTTGGCTCACTCATGCACTTGGATGTATTTACCACATTAAAAACTCAGTACCTTTGTGTATTTATGTATTCCATACATATATTTCAACATTTTAAAGTTTATTTCATTTCTCTTTCCTTTCGTCTCAAAAGGGTGTATGGTTATATTAAAAAATGACATTTTGCCCTCGTAAAGTATTTTGAAAGATGTGTTTGTTTTTACCATGTAATTTATCTTCTGTCACGACTTATAAGTAATAAAGAAATAGAAAGAAAAAATTTACTTATGTTTTCTTAAGATAAAATGCTCCCTTGATTGTATTGATGAGCATGATTATCTAAAATGAGTTTAGATTATAGGAAAAGCACATGTTCATTCATAATAGATTTTAGGTTGTCACATTTATTACAAAAAAAGAATACTATTATTTTAACAAAATTCAAATAAATACATTACATTTTTTATTCATGTGTTATTGTCTATCATCCAATTCACTAAAATAATTACATACCATAAATATTTATGTAAAATTAAAGTCATAACCTAAAAGAAGAAAAATAGCCACAATATGTATATATAATTCTGTAATGATTTTATAGAATTTTGTTTCCTATAATTCCTTCATTTTATCGCATATATCACGCTTTCTCTATCCCTTACCACTCAAGATAGATATAGGTCCCAATAAAATATACAACTCTATTTGCCAATTAGATTAAGATTTCTATTTTGTTTTTCTTAAATGTATCTTAATAAAAAATAATTAAAAAGAATATTATTTCATAGTTTGAAGTATTAAACATATTATTCTTATTAGGCTTAAATATATTTTTTGTTCTAGTAAAAAAGTTAAAGAAACAACTACCTTCATACCCTAAACCCTGAGACCCTAGAACAATCCATACTCTTTAAAATTTGTCATTAAGTCTCAAATATTTAATATATTTTCAAAATTTTCAAAAGGTGAATCTTCATGACATTGAATTAATTAGGAAAGTAAATCGATTGAAAGTAGAAGAGACTAATGTTATGAGAACAGTTTTTTAATGTTTAAATATGATGACATGTAATATGTTACATGTCACTGAATAAGTATAAATAACAATATTTGAATACTTCAAGGAAATATAAGAAAAAAATTAATTGGTAGCAATAAAATTACTTGTCAGTTTGAAGATGGTGGAACACAAGAGTCTACCACAATAATTCCAAATGTTACTTATATTAAAAAGAATCAACTTATTGAGTGTTGATATTACTAGTATAATAAGGTTGTGTTATTATTGATAAAAAAGCATTATTAGTGCTAGTGGAAACACAGGCGTTGTCGCACATGTGCGTATGCATTTTTATTGTGTTATATTTTATATAAATTAAAGAGAGAAAACACAATCGCTATTGTATATTGTTTTATTATTGGAAAAATAATTCTTATATTTGTTTTAAAAAAATATATTTCAAGTTTTTTAGAATAAAAATAAAATTAAAAAAAGTAATGGGATAGTATAGGATTTAAAAAAAAAAAGGAATTGACAATATTTAAATAATATTGATTTATTTAAGAAAATAGTGGTAGAGTATGAAATCTTAAATTAAAAAAGATATTATTCTTTTTGAATAAAATAATTAGTTTATGATGTTGATGCTTAAAAGAGTTTAAAAAATTACTTTATCAAATACAGTCATTAACAAATATGAATCTCATAACATTTTTATTTCTTTCAATCTAGACCATTTAATTATGATCCCATGGTTTATATCTATAGTTCTCCCTTCATTCTTAAAAAACCCTCAACAACTTTATTTTTCTCAAGTGTTGTGGCATTCTTAAGCACCTTCCCCTAATGAATGAGCATTTGTTGCGCAACAAGGTAAACATCAACACCTTGGGTTGTCTCTATATTCTTCTTCACATTAGCAACCTAATATCAATCAATAAAATTAACAATCCACAAATAAAAACTAACATTCCAAAAAAATGTAAACTCAAAACATGCAATAACATTTGACACAAATATAACTGAAAGCAAAATTCCTACAATGAGAAAATAACAAAAGAACTAAAAGAAAATGATTTAATATAAAAAATTAACAATCCAAAAAAAAAATTTTGAAAAAATGTAAGTATTCAATGTCATTTGACACAAATATAAAAATACCTACTTTAAAAAAAAAAAAAACTCCTATAATAAGAGTTGGAAGATAAAGTGAATTCCCTCGAGAGTCTTGATGTTAATCTTCATTTTCTTTGAGTTTCATTTTGTTGAGAATTTGAGATTTGTAATTACAATTGAAGCACTGCACTCTATTTCGCTATATATATATAGCTTATATATATATATATATTGGGAATGCTCTTTATACAAAAGCTATTGGTCTTAAGTGTATGGCAAGGGACCAAGAGACCTAGGTTTAGGTTTTTTAGTCTCCTATATATAATAATCTTATTTTCTCTAGCCATATAGAACTGTTGCTGTCATCTCTTTGAAATAAAAAAGTGCCCATACATTTTCCCTCTCTCTTATTCAAGAATAGTACAGAAGATTTGTCATTCGTAATTGATTAAGGAGGCCAAGAGAGAACTCATCAAAGAAAAAGGAGGAGATTGCATTCATGCTTCAAGAGGTAATTATCTCATTTTGATTAGAAAGACAATGATGTTCTTATAACATTTAAACGTACTAGGTCCCATACGCTTCTGCAGATTCTAAGGAATCCTTCAATTGGTATTAGAGCCTAGGCTGTATGTTTGATGTTGATCTAGTTTTTTATGTGATATGGCACATAGGGTTCTATATTTATGTTTGATGACACATATGCTATGTTTTATAATTTTTTCATAAGATGTATGGTTTTATAAAATATGTGCTTTAATCCATGGTAGAACATTTGAATGTATTTCTTTTGGATATATAACAAGGAGATTGGTCCCTTATGATCAGGTTTCCTCCTTGATGTTTTTCTTTTTGTTTAGAAATTTTATTGTTGTAAGAGAGAAATGTTCAATTTTTGTATCCAAAAGATGTATATCCATCAATGTTTGAGTATGTTTATGACTATCCGAAGCTTTTATAGAAAATTCAAGGCCATAGTCTGAAAGAGGATAGAAAAATGATGGGAACAAGAACCAGAGCCTCCTAAAAGACCATGATTTTTTCCAGTGGTTCAAACGGCCATGTGCCCTCTCTCAATGGCGGTTCTATCCATATGGTAGGCTAGGTAATCAGAGATCCACGATAGATTAACTTGAAAAACAGCAAAGGGAAATGAAAATATTTTTTATTTTTTTAGGAAACCATGGATTAAAGATTTATAATTATCATTTTTATGAATAGATAGATTATATGTGATAACATGATTTGCATGTCATATATAAAATATTTGTGTCATATCACAGTATTAATGATTGATTGATCATGCATATATTTTGTTATGTTAATGATAATTTTTATTGATTCAGAATTAAAATTATTTGATTGATCATCATTATGACAATAATGAGATAATTTAGAAAATAAAGATTTATGATTGTTGCTTAATTAATGGTCATTATTGATTTTAAATTTAAATTATTTTATTAATGGTTATTATGTCTCAACGACTGGATTAATGATCATTATGGAAATAATAAGAGAATTCAGGAAATTATGTTTAGAATTCAAATTAATAATCATTATGAATTTCAAATTCTAGATTAATGATTGAATTAATTGTTTTAAAAATTTTATTTTGAATTCAAAATTAATAATCATTATGAATTTCAAATTCTAAATTAATGATTAGATTTTTTTTAAATGATTTTGAATTCAAATTAATAATCATTGTGAATTTCAAATTCTAGATTAATGATTAGATTTATTATGATTTTGAATTCAAATTAATAATCATTATGAATTTCAAATTCTAGATTAATGATTGATTTTTTTTTTTTGAAAATTCACTGTAAGAAAATATTGAATGAGTAAAGGTTTTAAATTAAAATATTAATTTTTAAACCTGTGGGCTCCATTAATAAAATGGTCATGTGAAGCCCCAACGGATAACGATGACCAGATTTTATTTGATTAGATCTCAACAAATTCAAGATTTTACTAAAGTATTGTACGACCCAACCCAACGTTGACAATGCTTGGATACTAAAGATAATTTTTGAAATTGAACGATGATTAATTACATTCAAAATTGATTTTGAATTCTAATTAATAATCATTATGAATTTCAAATTCTAGATTAATGATTGGACAATTTTTTTTAAATTCCTTGTAACAAAATATTGAATGGGTGAAGGTTTTAAAATTAAAATATTAATATTTTAAACCTACGGGCTCCATTGTGGGTCCATTAATAAAATGGTCATGTGAAACCCCAACAGATAAGGATGACCAAATTTTATTTGATTGGATCTCAAAAATTCAAAAATTTTAG
Organism: Glycine latifolia; assembly: GCA_013407115.1. Taxonomy (NCBI): domain Eukaryota; kingdom Viridiplantae; phylum Streptophyta; class Magnoliopsida; order Fabales; family Fabaceae; genus Glycine; species Glycine latifolia. The sequence continues at coordinate 68,333 of QARZ01040946.1, forward strand.
TAAAGTATTGTACGACCCATCGTCAGCAATGCTTGAATACTAAGGATAATTTTTGAAATTGAATGATGGTTAATTACATTCAAATTTGGTAAAATTTTTAACTCTCCCATCGAGGCTCTGGTAATGGCACCGAAGGCCCAAATAACAATTTTAGTTTTTTACAAGTGACTTACCCAACTTAAGCCTTGTAAGGATAACTAAAGAATTGTAACAATGAACAAAAGTAGTTAAAGAATCTACTTGCAACTAGTATGTTTATTGTATGATTGTAAATTGTGTGCTTTAATTTTTTAGAAAATGGTGTCTTTCAATCTGTTAGCTACTATCTTGAGTCAAAAGCATATGGATGGTTCAAACTACAAAAAATGGAAAACTAATTTGGATATTGTTCTGCAATATAATAAACTCAACTTTGTCTTGACTACCCCTAAGCCAGTACAACCTGAAGAAAATGCTTCTGAGGAAACAAAGAAGAAATTTTCTGATTAGGAGAAGGCGAATGTTGCAGTTCGCTGCTACATTCTGGCCAATATCGTTAATCACTTGCAAGAGCAAGTGAACATGCTTGAGAGTGGAGTAGAAATGCTCCAGACTCTTGATGACATGTTTGCTACTCTTAGCAATTCAGCAAGGCAAAATCCGCTACTTGTGATTGAGGCTTGCTTAGTGGAGAATTACAATGATAAATGAATCATTGATTCAGGAGCCACTAACCATGTTTGTTACTCTTTGGAGTGGTTCAAACATAGCTTGCCTATCGGTTAAGGCCAAAGAGTTTTAAGACTTGGAAATGAGGAGCTTGTCTCTGCACTAACAGTAGGACAAGTTATTTTGTCATTTGTTAATTGTAGAACTTTGATTTTTGATGGCTATTTATTTGTTCCAGATTTTAAGAGGAATTTAATTTCTGTTAGTTGTTTCATTAAACATGGTTTAACAGTCCAGTTTAATTCCTCGATTTCTATAAGGAGTTCATCTTCTTTTATATGTTCTGGTACTTTGTGTTAATGGTCTTTATTTCCTTAGTCCTATACCCCATGAAGTTAATCATGTTGAATTAGGAGACGAAGAACATGTTCATCTATCTAAGAAAACAAAGGTTTCCAATGAAACTTATCATTGACATTTGTGATTAGGTCATATTAACTCTAACAGGATACAAGGTTTGGTCAAGAGTGGAATTTTAAAATCCCTAATTTTTGAACCGATACCAGTATGTGAATCATGCTTAGAGGGTAAAATGACAAAGCGACCTTTTAAGGCCAAAGGAAATCATGCCACACTTCAGCTCGAATTGGTACATACTGATGTATATGGACCAATAAATGTCTAGGCTAGAGGAGGGTATGGGTACTTCATCACATTCAATGATGATTACTCAAGATTTGGATACATATACTTGATGCGTCATAAGTTCGAAGCTTTTGGAAAATTTCAAGAGTTTAAGGCTGAGACAAAAAAACATCTTGGTGTTCAAATCAAGACTCTTAGGTCTGACCGAGGAGGTGAATACCTATCTGGAGAGTTCAGGTCTTACCTGACTAAAGAGGGGATAGTTTCATAACTATTTTCTCCAAGGACACCCCAATAGAATAGAGTTGCTGAAAGGAAAAACAGAACTCTTTTAGAAATGGTGAGGTCCATGCTTAGTTATTCGTCTCTGTTTGAATCATTTTGGGGATATGCCTTAGAAACTGCCGTGTACTTATTAAATTTAGTTCCATCTAAATCTGTTTCAAAGACAACCATAGAACTATGGAATGGGCACACACCCAGTTTGAACCATATTCGGATTTGGGGTGCTCCGGCACATGTCTTACAATAAAAGCCAAATAAAGTGGAATCACATATAGAAGTGTGCATGTTTGTTGGCTATTCTAAAGTAACTAGAGGTTGGATGTTTTATAGTCCAAAAGGTAAGAAGGTCTTAGTGAGCACTCACACGACTTTCCTAAAGGAGGACTATATGACAAATTACAAACCAAAGAGTTTGATTGTTCTTGATGAGCTTGTCTCAGGTCAAGTTTTAACTCAACCTCAAGTGGTTCCATCTTATGTTCCTATGGTTGTTCAAAGAGAGGAAAATATACCTGAAAGTGAACATACACAGGAACTAGATACAGAACCAGAAGTTCAACATAATGATCTACAAGTGGAACTTGTAGAAATGCAAGTACCACTTGTAGAAGAACAAAATCAAGAATTGGTTAATCCACCTAATGGGGATCTTCAAGAAATTATTGATCCACCTAACTTGGATCCTCTTGTAGATGCACAACAACAAGTTAGGCAAAGTCGTAGTGGGAGAATGATTCATAAACCCACAAGATATCTCTTGTGGGAGAATCATACCAGACTGTCACCATTGAAAGAGATGACGATCCCACTAATTACGACGATGCACTTAAAGATGTTGATGCTTATTGTTGGATATAGGGGGAGCAACTTGAAGCTTGATGATTAGGCAATGGAAGATTGTTTTGAGCTTTTCACATGCCTTGAAGAAAGTAATGAAATGTATAAAAGAGGCCAATCTGTTGATCCTTGCATTGCATGCACTTAATCATTTTTAAGCTTGAATGTTTTCATCAAAGAGTTAAAGCAATTATTTGAAAAAAGAACTCATAGGCAATGTTTTTGGAAAAATGCAAATATCACTGGTTTAATCAATTACACTACGGTTTAATCGATTATTTGCTTCGTTTTTAAATATGGAAAAGCTTTGAAGAACAATATAATCGATTACCATTGCTTGTAATCAATTACATAGTGTTAAAAGAAAATCATGCTTCACTGCTTTAATTGGTTACCATTTCTTGTAATCAATTACATAAGTTTCTGAGAAAAGCTTGTTACACTGGTTTAATCGATTACCATTTCCCGTAATCGATTACACAAGGCTTTTCAAGAATACATGTATCACTGCTTTAATAGGAATACCCGTAATCGAGTATTTTGCTCGTTGTTCAAACCCATAAATCCTATGAACACTTTAATCGATTAAGTGACAATTTAATCGATTACACAAGACTTTTTAATCGATTATTTGGTGCATTTAATCAATTACAATTAGTTGAAAGAGTCTGTTATAAATAGAAGAGAGGCTTGGCTTGGTTTTAAATCTGAACACTTCGAATTTTCTGAATACATACAAGCCATCACAAAGTTAGAAAGTGATTTTCTGGGTTAAGCTACTTCTTGTCCCACTCTTTAATCTTCATGGGTATTGAATGATTTCTTGGGCAAGAGTTTCCAAAGAAGAATAGGAGAGCATGTTCTGAAATTCATTTGATCATTCAACTCTGATTGGTAACTCACATGCATTCATATTCATTGGATCATCAGGTTGTTTCTCTCCATTCTCTTTGGATGTAAAACTTGTTTTGCAATCTTGTAATTTTTGATGCTATTGTAATTTGTTCTTTGAAGCTTGTCTAGAGTAGTGTTCTCTAGGAAAGAACAGAGTAGTGTTCTCTAGTTCTTGTTCTATAGAAGTCTAATAGGATTTTAGATTTCTTGTCTTTATCTAGAGTTGATAAAGAGGGTTTTGTAATAAAGCTTGTAAGAACTAAAATTGATAATAGTGGAACTCTAATCTAGTGTTGATTAGAAGAAACTGGATGTAGCTTCTTTTGAGAAGTGAACCAGTATAAATTCTTGAGTTGATTTTCTATTCCTTAATCTCTATTAGTCATCTTGCTCATTTGTTCTTGGTATTTTTATCATTACTCACAAGTTATGTTTTTGAGCTATTGATTTCTTGAGCTGAGTGGTTTGATTGATTAAAAGCTTTCTTGGTTTCAAAAGTGATTAAGATCCTTACTCTGATTTGAAAAAGAAATATTAAAAGACCAAGTATTAACCAATTCACCCCTCCTCTTGGTTATTGTGGGTATTCCTATTGTTTTCACTTAGGAATGGCTTAGAGCTATGAACCATGAGATGGAATCTACGCATTCTAACTCAGTTTGGTCTCTTGTAGAAGCATCTAAAGGGATAAAACCCATTGGGTGTAAATGGATCTACAAGAGAAAGAGAGGATCAGACGGAAAGGTTTAAACCTTCAAAGCTAGATTGGTGACAAAAGGGTACACCCAAATAGAAGGTGTAAACTATGAAGAAACCTTTTCGCTAGTAGCCATGCTTAAGTCTATCCGGATTCTATTACCTATTGCGGCAAGTCTCAATTATAAGATTTGGCAAATGGATGCCAATACGGCTTTTCTAAATGGAAATTTAGAAGATGGCATCTATATGCAGCAACCAAAAGGATTCATAGTCGAAGGGCAGGAACACATGGTATGCAAGTAGCAAAGGTCTATCTATGGACTTAAGCAAGCATCCAGGTCATGGAACATTAGGTTTGATCAAGCTGTTAAATCTTATGGTTTTGAGAAAAGTCCTGATGAGCCATGTGTATATATAAGAATCCAAGGGGAAGCAATATCTTTTCTGGTGCTTTATGTAGATGATATACTCCTTATTGGAAATGACACAAAGGTATTGTTAGGAATAAAGACCTGGTTGAACAAGCATTTTGATATGAAGGACCTGGGAGAGGCAAATTATATTCTTGGTATTAAACTCTTACGAGATCGGAAGAATAGGTTATTGGCATTGTCCCAGGCCTCCTACATTGACAAGGCCCTTGCCAGGTTCATCATGGAGAATTCTAAGAAGGGAATTTTACCCTTCAGGCATGGGATTCATCTCTCTAAGGAGCATTCTTCTAAGACTCGTGAGCAGAGAGAACGCATGAGTAGGATACCTTATGCTTTGGTTGTAGATAGTCTAATGAATGCTATGTCGTGCACCAGACCAGACATCTGCCATGTAGTGGGAGTTATTAATTGATACAAATCTAATCCAGGAGAGGAACACTAGATAACAATTAAGCATATATTCAAGTATCTTTGGAGAATGGGATATTATATGTTGGTCTATTCTAGTGGGAGTCTTGAAACCATTGGTTACACAAACTCAGATTTCCAAGGAGACATCCAAGGAGACACAGTGGTAACCAAGATAGCATCAGAAGAAACCTTGTTGACCTTTTTACTAAGAGTTTGCCTGAACGTGTGTTCGAGAGGCATGCTACATCTACGGGTCTTAAGAAGATTCCGGAATTACTATAGCTTTAGGAGATTGAATTCCACTTTGTTTATTTTGTACTCTTTGAGCAAGACATCATGACATTATTTTTTTTTAAAGGTATAAATGAGGTATTATTCATTTATGGTATGCACACAAAATTTACAAACACCAACGTTTGGATCAATGGTAGAATATATGATCATATGGATACGTTCATGGAGGACATGATCATAGGTTCTTACAATTGATGAATTGGTTCATAGCTGTTAAATAAAGTTGAGCGCTTTATTTAGGCTACAATATTTTATGAAATGGTCTTGTCCGAGCCATTGTAAAATATTGGTGTGAATTAATGTTAGCATTGAAAGGGTCAAGGAGAGATTTGATTAAGGTTGTTTTTCTGTCATAAGTATCAAATCTCTAGCTAACCATAGTTATGTGATTGCTCTTAATCCTGAGTTTATTATAAATAGATAATTATATAATTTTCATTCTTTGATTTACTAACGGGTGAAGCTCGACCAATTGACGACCAATAACTCGGTATTTTGAGAGGAAAATTATTTGATTATCAGTATTTATGAGATAAACAACATGGAATTTGTAGGATATGTCCCCTTGATATGCTTTGGTACTTAGACCTTAAAGACACTGACTAGTGCATGTAATCCATTAGAGAAACTATCAAAGTCAAGGGAATAAATAATTGATTGAGTAACAGAAAACTCATCAATCAGTTATCGACATATTACAAAGGGGCGATACATATTCGAGTTATATATATATATATATATATATATATTATTGATCTTAGAGTTCAACTTCGGGCTTTTAGTGGAATAACACTGAATTATATAATCATTTATTGATTATAAGGAGCATTGATTAATAATAGATGGTGGATCCCCGTGCTAGCTTGAAACAAAGGGTGGGACATTTTTAGTTGATGATGAAAAGTGAGTTACATGGTTTTGGGTTTTAAGATTAAGTTTGTACTCAAGAGCAAGTGAAAGATTGTTGGAAATGCTTTTTATACAAAAACTATTGGATTTAAGTGTATGGCAAGGGCCCAAGAGACCCATGTTTAAGTTTCTTAATCTCCTATATATAATAATCTTATTTGCTCTAGACATATAGAACTGTTGCCGTTATCTTTCTGAAATAAAAAAGTGCCCAAATATTTTTCCTCTCCATTATTCAAGAATAGTATGAAAGATTTGTCATTTGTAATTGATCGAGGAGGCCAAAAAAGAATTCACCAAAGAAAAAGGAGAAGATTGTATTCACGCTTTAAGTGGTAATTATCTCATTTTGATTAGAAATACAAGAATGCCCTTATAACATTTAAACATATTCGTGTAAAGAATCCTTCAATATATATATATATATATAAAGGTAGAAAGAGAAATAAAAGGATGCAATTATTCAGTTTTGAAACACCGTTTCAATACATTACAAGTTATAAATTTAGACATTACTGAAATATAATTTTCTTATCACATTTGAGATAAATATCTTATCTATTGTTATAGATTATAGATAAGAGTCATGTCACTTTATTCCAAGTAAATGTGCATTATACTCATGTTATCTTATATTATTTATCAATAATTTTTAACATAAAAGAAATTCCAAATACAAAAATATTCTCTCACATTCTATTTATCCCGTGAATCATACAGATCAAAATTTAATATTTTATAACAATATTTATCCGCAAGGATCACTCACTCTAGTTTTAAAACATTTGCTAGTACTATTATTTTTGTTAAAAAGAAAAATTAAATGGGGAGGTTAGTGAAGAACATGGGGGGTCCTACAAAATCGTGATATTCAATTAAACCCCCAACGGCTGAGCCCTTTCCATCGCTGCGCAATCTCCTGCTTACCGTGTCTCGCTGTTCATCCCCAACCAACGAAAACCCTTCCCAGAACCTCTTTTCATCCACGTGTCTGTACTTTACAGGTCGACGCACCGAGATTCAGTGGTCCGTTCAGCAGAGAGAGGTCGCTATAAGTGGGACCCACGCTCTGACCACGACCCACGTGGTCACTGCAGTTCCGATCCGATCCGTTACAATCGCTTCATGTTCTTCCTTCCGTCCGTTTCTCACTCCAAACCAACAACAATTTAACCCTCCCTCTCATTTTCACCTCCCTCTTCTCTCTCTGCTCGAACGACACAATTGAACCCTAAAACGACAATGGCGTGGGGACAGTGCTGCTGCTGCGTTTGGTGACTGATGATGCTGCGCGTCGTCGTCGTGGACGGAGGTTGCATGGGGTGGAATCTGGTGCGGCTGTGTGCACTGTGATCAATCAATCATAATGAGGAAAGATGATTGTTTGATTTTGTGATTGCAATCGAAAGAGAAAGAGAGAGAAATTTGTTGTGATGGCTGAATTAGTGGCCCGAACAGGTCGGCATCAGCAGCGATACGAACACGGTTATCGCCTTATTGCCGGGTTCGTGTGCTTTACTTTTTTTTTTTTTCTTTTTTGAATTAACGTTGCTTTTAGTTTTTGAAAAATGTCGCATTTAATTTCAGTCCCGGGTTTTAATATCATAATATTTGGTTTTGAGGAGTAAAGTTTGAGTATTTAAAGAATATAGAAATGAAAAGTTATGATTTTAGATGTCTGGACTAAAATCAAAGATGACTCATTTTACGGAAATTAAAAACACCGTTAAGCCCAATGCTTGAGCGAAAGTGGGTTGATTGTTTCGTTACTCTGTCGCATATGTATGTTGTATAATTTCATAGGCTAGCCAAGTTTGATATTTTTCACCAAATGGGTAGTTTTCTTATAATGATATATATATAAAGAGTATTTTTTATTTATTAGTTCATTTATCGATTAGGTCGGTGCAAAAGAAATGGGATTTTGTAGGGGTTTTATGGAAAAGAAAGGTGTATTGATTTTCTTACTGATTAGGTTTCTGTTTTTTTTTTTTTTTTTTTTTTTTTTTATTTTTGGGTTAATTTTTATTAAATGTTTTTTTTTTTTTTTACTTAATTACCATTGTGTTTGGTCATGAGGACAAGGAGTGGAAGATATGGAACATAGATTTTTTGTGATGTTTTGTCTCGCAATTGAAATAGTCATTTTTGTTGCATTGGCTTTAATGTGTATTTGACTTGTATTTTTAGCTACGCATCGAATCCTGGAATTGACAATTCATGCAGCAAGTAGCAACCATGTGCCTCTTGGTTAAGATTCTTTGATGCCTTGACATCTTTTTCTAGTCCATGCTTATTATTTTCCTCAGCACCTGATCTTATCATCTCTCAACAATGCTGCAAAATGACTTGAATGTAATTTGTAATCTTCATGTTGGTTTTTACGTTAAGAGTTTTGGTGGTTTCAAGATTTCATTTGTAAGGATTGGACTTCCAAATTTGATGTAGATTGAATAGTAACTGAATGGAAAACATTACTTGTCTGATTTTCATGAATATGGTTGATTTTGAAGATCAGTTTAACTGTGAGTTGATTTGGATTTGTTTCATTCTCACTGTCGTGTTCGGTTATTGTCATTGTCATCTATATTGTTAATTTTTGCGTATTAGTGATTTCTTACACTTAAATCATTACTTAATCCAACTAAAATCAAGTTGCAAATAGGTATCCAAAAGAAAAGAATAGAGAGATGTTTGTCATCCAAATTTATTGGCCTTTTAGCTGAAACAGCTTTTACAAATTACAATGTTATCCAATTTTTTAAACTAGGAATAAGGAATTATTTGAAGTTTGAAAAGTTGGATTCATATGCTTAGAGATCTGATCTGATCTGTAGATTCTAATTGTGTTGCAGGTGTGTTCCATTTAGGTATAAAGATGACTGTGGAAACTCTTGTTCTGAGAAGATTGTTGAAGTGCTTATGATTAATTCAACTAGTGGACCGGGTCTTTTGTTTCCAAAGGTATTAATGTTTGTAAAACAAATATACATTGTGTTTGTATCATTTTACTGAGTTATTACTTGTGCACTGCACTTGCAACTAATGATTCATCTAGAATTTTCTGATACATTCATTAGTTTTGGAAGGATCAGAATATCTAAAACAGCTATGATGCAGAATAATTTATTATTAAATTCTTATGATATTTAAAAAAAAAAAACATTGTTAAGAAACATAAGCACACATCCTGGTGTAAGTTTGGCATCAACTTCCTATGCATGTTTTTTATACTGTTGTTATTTGTTAATGAAAACATTTCAAAACTATTTTGGGATGACAGGTACATTAACTTTGAATTTATATCCTCTCTTGCTCAAAAACAGGATACAGTCCTGTTAGAGAAATATAGGCATAATTTGTTTTGCCTATTTCATGGTGGGAGTAGCTGTCATAACCAGTTTGCATGTTTTCAGGACAACCCACCCTGCTTTCAACCTTTAGGCATCTGGTCTATCTTTAAGAGAACTTCAATGTTCCTGTAGCTTTAACCAGAGACATTTCATTGGTGACTCCACTAATTTAAGAGATATACCAAGTGAATAAGGTTCAGAAATTCCTGTCCTAATTTAAACAATACAACAAATCAGCTGCCTTATATTGCACCCTTAAAGGCCAAGTTTTATGCTCTTGAATAATTCATGACACTTACGGTAAATTTGTTGTAACAACCTATATTGAAGAGATCGATGAGGCACCTTTGTTAAATTGATCAATATGCTGTTGAATAAGATTTTACTGATTCACAATAAATTGTCTGCAACTTCATAGCAAGGAAGGATTTGTTTTTCTAAATTAATGTTGTTGACATCAGCTGTAAATTCTTTTATGAACGGCTTCTGATTTGAGATCTCATTTTCTGATTTAATTGATTTTGCTTTGCTATTAAAGGGAGGTTGGGAGAATGATGAAACTGTTGAGGAGGCTGCAGTTAGAGAAGCTATTGAAGAAGCAGGAGTTCGAGGAGATCTAATGGTGAAAAGCTTCTCCACTTAAGTGAATTAATTTAACATTTTCTTCTGTAACATTATCATGTGTTACATGTGAACTTCTTGGAGGAGTCTAGGAAGCTTATGTGAAAACCAAATCATGTTCTCACATCATCATATATGAAAACCGGAAGATGACAACAAAATTTTGCAAAAGTATAAATAATTTGAGCTAACTTTGCATCTATGTGCAACCAGTTGAGGCCACATTAACATGTAAGAAGCAAGAATTAGGGAACAAGTTAGCAAAATTTGTACCTAAAATAATATGGAAAAGTAGCACATAATTGACTCATTTGCTGCTTCTTTTTGAGCAAAAGTCAGTGGTATTGCATTGGTTTTAAAGTCATCTATGATGAGTTTGGCGGGTTCTTGAAAAATTGCTTTCCTTCAAATACCCTAGTCTCTTGATTTTTTTCAATTTAACTGAATACAAGGCTGCTGGATGTTTTTATGTTGCATTTTTGTGTTTTCATTTGGATGGATGAATGCAAACTGATGATTAATATTGAGGCTACTTGGTTTCAGGATTTTCTTGGGTACTATGAATTTAGGAGTAAGACCCTCCAAGATGAGTGTAGTCCAGAAGGTTTATGCAAAGCAGCAATGTTTGCATTGTTTGTGAAAGAGGAACTTGAGTCATGGCCTGAGCAAAACACCAGAAAAAGAAGTTGGCTGGCTGTATCAGAGGCACTAGGAAACTGTCGGCATGCATGGATGAGGGATGCCCTGCAATGTTTCTGTAAATGGCATGAGGAGTGCAAGGGAGGATCAAGACTGAACTGACTACATATTTTTTGGGGGCAATGATAAAAAAGATTACTGACATTTATTTTAGGAAAAATATTTCTGATTAGGATTACATAGGGTGTGGTTGAGTGTCTTTTTTTTTGTGTTCAAAGCAATTTTAGAAAGTAAATTTGAAAACCTTTTTTCAGAAAGAAAAGTTATTTGATGAAATTTTGAGCGCAATTTTAAAAAATGGATCGGTTTTCACTGGAGTCAGGAATTCACTTTAGAGTATAGAGTAATTCCAGTAGCTGATTAGAAAGTCAACTTTTGATGTTAGATGCGCACACATAATAAATCATGCATGTAGAGTGAAGTGTTTGACAATGGATATGGTATCAAGAAGTCTATGTCAACTAATCCTTGTGGATCCTCAACCAGGGTAGGGTTGAAGAAGAAAAAGGAGGATGATGCTGGCCCAAGTCACCTTTCATGCAACAATCCTATAGTGGCATTTGTATCTTGCACTTCTTAATATGAATCCTACACCTCCCTAAAAGCTTCAATGGCCAAAAATATCCTTAGCGCTAACACCTCTCCCTCTTCCTTACGCTACCCAAGCACCCTCTCTTTTGGAATATGAATGCGACATCGCCCAAGGTTTAGGTATCCAAATCTAGTGTTGTCATCCTCTTTGACCATCCAATACGAACAGTGTCATTGTTCTCTTGGAGATGATGTTGTGATCGTCAATGGTGATGGTTGGGCCTGTTGAGAACAGAGTTAGGAGAGAGACAATAATGAAGGAAGGGGGAGGGGGGGGGGGGGATGTTAGAATGATGATAGTGGTGGTTGGGCTTGGTGAGAAGGTGGTGCACGATAGTGTAAAGGTGTAGAAGCGGCACTCATTGGCACGGGATCGAGTTTGAAGAAGGAAGGGAGGTTCTGCTGCCTATTTTGGAATAGGATACGTTTCTAGAATAACTATTATGGAATATGAAAACCTAAAAACCTACATTTTGAAATAACTATTTTGGAATATGAAAAACTATATTCCAGAATAGCTACTATGAAAACGAATTCTACTTTGGAATAGTCGTTTCGAAATTCTGAAATAGAATAAGCACTTCAGTAACATACTTTGAAATAGGTATTACAAAATATGAAAAACTATATTATGAAATAGTTATTCTAGAAGAGTCGTTCTAGAATGGGGGTGTATGGTAAAGTGATATTTTTGTCTGTTGGAGTCTTTTGGGAGATGTTGGATATAAGTTTCTCCTACTGTTGTCAAGTCTCACAATACCCTCTACAAATATGGATTTTAAGAATTCAAGTAGCCACGTTAACAACATATTGGTCTTGATGTTATTTGAGTTTTGGCACAATTAGCGTGCTTGACAATGGCTATTACTATTATTATGTAACACAATTCTTGATCAACACACCTCTTTCGAAATTGCCATCTCACCTTCTTGCGACCATGATTTGATTCCCATCTTGGAACAGAGAGCAAGTTTCTCTGTCCCGAATGCTATAACAATAAAAACTATACTAATTATATGATAGTTCCAAAAAAGTGCACTTCTATATATATATATATATATATATATATATATATATATATATATATATAAA
>QARZ01040946.1:80844-115823 GCA_013407115.1 Glycine latifolia
TAACTCTATATATATATATATATATATATATATATATATATATATATATATAAAGGATTCAGAACACTTTATGAAAAAAGAAGGGATATTTTACAACATCGAAAGCTTTTTCATTAGTGCAATCTATTTTTACGGGGAATTTAAAAAGCTTTTTTTGTAACAAATACAAACGTTAGAATAATTTAAATAACTAGATTCAACAAATATTTTTAAATGCAAAAAGAAATACAAATATAAATAAAGGTTGGAATTTAAAATGTAATTACAAATTGCTACCATAATAATCAATGAGTCTAACTCAGTTAGTTGAATATGTTGTATGAGTTATAAATCTTTTGATACTATTTTTTATTCCAATATGTCAATTTTTTATAACCCTAATATACAAAAGATTTTGTTTTCTTGTTTCTAAAGCACATTAGTTTCAATGAAAATAATAGTCAAAATAAAAAGAAAAAAAAACTCTTTTGTTTATATTTTTTTAAATGCAAAAGTTGTCTAAATATAGTATGCAAATAGGCTGTAAAGTAATTCATTTATTGAATGAGTTTGATTTTGATATACTAATTGTAAATATTTTGTAGTTAACTAATTTTGATATACTATTTATCTTGTTACTATATAATACAAAATAACTTTTTATGTAAGACGTTTTTTGGTAAAAATTTTAATAATTGTTGTGAGAATCAGATTGGACTGGCCGGGCTAGGAAACGACCTATCGTCTGGATGACCCCTGAAACTAGATTGACAAAAATCCATCTAGAAAGCCGATAAATCGGATAAAACTAGTAGTTTACGGGTTTTCATCGGTTCTTGAAAAATGAGCGTTATTTCGTGAAAGTGAACAAGCCATTGATCACTTTGCTTTGGTCCAGATTGTGAGTCTTGGTCTGCTGCAATTTGAGTCGTTTGCTTCTTCTTTGACAAACTCCAATGTTTTCTACTCCATCGATTGGAGCTCATCCTTGCAATTATATCTGATTTTTTATGTTTTTTTTTTCCTCAACACACTGTTGTGAACAACAAAGTACATGAAAAGACACAAGTAAATCATGCGTGTCTCATTTCTCTGAATTTTAAAATAGGGATTTGTGAACGTACACTCACTTGTTTTTTTAAGAAAGAGTGTGATAGAGCAATTTTAGTGATAAATCTCAAATTGAAATCTTAGATCACTTTTTGGTGTACCCTATAGTACCATGTAGGATTGAAGATCTCTTAAGATCTGTGTCATTTTTTCCTTGAGTGATAGATTCCAAATTTGATATCTTAGATAACTTTTAATAGGTCCCACATGGACTCCACTTTTAAATATTTAAATTTTAATTAAATTAAATTTAATTAATTAAGTAATTAATTTTATTAATAAAGCATGGAAAAAATATATGAATATTAAGAAATGATAAAATTTAAATAATTTTTATTTATAACTAAATGAAAAATACATAAAATTGATAATAAAAAGTGCATGACATTAATTTTAAAGAAAAATCAATTTTCATTATTTTCGTGACTGTAATGTTCTCAAATATGCTCTACCAAGTCTGCTTGAAGTTGTTGATGAATTCCTCTTGTATGCATAATGCATCTTGTTTGTAAGTATGTAGCAAAGTCAGGAGAAGCACCATGAGATACTTCACCTCCAAATTTGTTGTAATTTTCCATGACTCTCAACCAAAACGTTTCTTTTCTTTGACCAACGCCAACAATTGGATCGGTTGAGATGTCGAGCCATGAACTAATGAGGTGGGTATCTTCTTCAATTGCAAAGGCGACTTGAGACTTCCTTTTTGTAGAAGATCCTCTTATTTCCTCAACGACGGTATCTTCTAGCCCAATTTGGGTAGAAAACTGTGGAAATTGTGAACCAACTTCATGATTTTCAACCATGGTAAGATTGTTTGGTGGCATTGAAGGAAATGTTTAAGAACTTTGAAAATTTTCGGTATAAGGGATTTGAGTGCTTAACATAAAATAATTTGGTGGTGGTGGTGGTAAAAAAGGAGGGGGAAAAAAAGGAAGGCGATTTTCTGAATTTTGGATTAAAGGAGGCAAGCGGTAATTTTGTAAAAAATTCATATAACTTTGTTAATCAAATTGATTTGGATCCATTTCACACAAATAAAATTTAACTAAGAGATTGGAGAAAAAAGATTGACAAATGAAAAATGAAGATGAAAGTTGTATGTACCAATGATTAGTAGTGAACTAATTTATAGAAAAAAATTAAAAAAAAATGGCTAGTTTTTTGAATTTTCATTTTTTTTCCTTCCTTCCTTCCAGACCCTTCCCCTCCCCTTTTTATTTTTCCCCTTCCTCCTTCGTTCCAAACGCTCCCCCCTTTATTTTTTTTTCTCTCGCCTCTTCCCCCTCCCTCACGCTCCTCCCCTTCCCCTCCTCTTCGCGCTCCCCTCCGCGTTCCCCCCAGGTATGTTCTGTTCCTCTTCTTTTTTCTGTTTTTTTCACTACCATGGTTGGTTGGGTTGTGGATTGTTGCTCCCCGCCCATTTTGGTTGTCTGTTACAACATAAAAAACCATTTTTTAAAAAATGTACAAATTTTTAGGGTTCTTAGAGAAGAATCGAATTTCCACGTGGAGATTTTCAACCCCCATTTAGTGGTGGATCTGGGGAAGGATAGATCTTCAGATGAAGATCCCTTCCCAAGACCTAGCACTAAAGGTGCTCTTAGTAACCTACACTTAGATGCATTTTAAGATCAATTGTAGTTATAGTTTGCTAGCATACTATTTCTAAGAAATAAGTGTGCTACTTTAACAAATCCCACAAGTATTTGCTAATGTACACCTACTTGTTTTTTAGAAAAAAGTATGTTAGTAAATTATTATACCTTGTGCATTTTAACATTAGTTGTAAACTTGTAGTTATAATTTTCTAATGTCCTCTTTCTAAAAAAACAAGTGGATGTACATTAGGAAATCCCTTTAAAATATATTAAAAGTGAATTTTAAAATGTTGTGTGTGACATGGAGTAGATACATGGAGGAGAGAGCTAGCTAATAAATAAATAATAAAATTGTGTTGTTACAATGACAAATCAAATTAAGTAGGTATACAAATTATTTTATCCAACCAAATTTCCAGAAATGGAAGTATGAAACAAGTTGTTGACAATGATTTTTTCCCAAACTAAGGTTATACTTGTCTTTACAACTAAACCCATTTTGACTAAGTCCTTAACGCCAAAGACACCTTAAATCACCAAAGTCGACACCTATGACTAACTCATATATATCGAGCAAAGACGAATGATAAAATGAACATGAACTTAAGAATTTACATACCCAATGACACTTATCCACGTGGCTCCCGTTCCCTAAGTGAAACTTGACAATCCTAAAAAATTTTCCTATTGAGAAACATCTATATAAAGACTCTCAACATATATAAATCCAACTAACTTATTCATACACTTTTCATCCAAATGCTGACCTTGGCATCAAAGTCCTGTTAACTAAGTGGCCTTGGTAACTCAAGAGGGGGTGAATTGAGTTACTCTGAAATCGTTTCATGCCTAACTTTTTCCCAAAAGAATTGAATATATTCAAATATCATTAATTCTAAGCAATTATATATTCAATTCTATTTAACTTATGTGAGAAAGATAAGCTTATTATCCTAAACCTAAAACCCATGTCTATTGCATATAAGATATGAAGCAATTAAAATAAAACACAATATAACAGAGTAAGAGTTAGAAGAGAGTGCACTGATGATTTTTATATTGGTTCGCTCAACCTTACCAACATCTAGTGCTCAAGTCGCAACTTGAGAGTTTCAACTAATAATAGCAATTACAAAGGCAAAGCTAATTATGTATGTACCACTACAACCTTTGTGGGACACCCTTCTTTGAACCTTACGCTCAACATCTAAGTTCAACAATTACAAAGAGCGAACATATTATGTTTGGACACAACAACCTTTGAGGGACACCATTCTCTGAACCCTGAACCCAGACCCTTGGGAACACACACCCTCAT
Organism: Glycine latifolia; assembly: GCA_013407115.1. Lineage (NCBI taxonomy): Eukaryota > Viridiplantae > Streptophyta > Magnoliopsida > Fabales > Fabaceae > Glycine > Glycine latifolia. The sequence continues at coordinate 84,850 of QARZ01040946.1, forward strand.
GAATTTGACAAAGAAGTAGCAAGTTGATTATGTTTACATAATGACAACCTCAAGGGACACCCCTATTCTTCTCATATGACAACAACTCAAGATCTAACACCTTGAATAACAACTTGCTAACTATCACTCTATATAATGAGAATAGTAACTCACCTAAGAACTTAACACACTCTTTTTCTCACTTTAGACACACATCAATGATTCAAACTGTGATACCCATATCACATTTCCCTTTATTCTAACATTAATTTCTTTAATCTATGCTAATTTAATTTATTTTATTTTAAATACACTTTTATTATTTTAGTAAAGTGAGAGATTTTCTTACTGTTTTAAAAATTTGCAAGTAATTTTTTTTGTCAAAATCATAAAAAAACTCAGAATAAAAAATGTCGTTATTTTCTTAGCTCTTTATTAAATCAACTCTCTTTTAACGTGAATTTTCAGAAATAAAATGACACGTGAATTAATAATTATAAACGACCAGATAATCATATTGCATAGGAAATTAAACAGAAGTTATATACTCCATCAAACTAAAAGTACGTTATCACAAGTTATAAAAGTCATCCAACAATTCAAAATAAAAGTAGTAAAACTATCTTCCATGATAGATACAAATACAAGCCAAATTATATGGACTACCCTCACAATTAATACAAACAAAATAAAAAGGGCCTGATCAGAGCAGTACATCCACTACAAAAAAAAAGTGATTTTTCAACGGACATAATTCGTCGCTAACTTAAAAAATCTGTCAGTAAATTGAAATTTTCGACGGAATTCCGACGGACAAAAATCCGTCGGTAAAATAATCATAGGAAATTTTAATCGACAGATTTTTGTTGTCCATCGGTAATTTCCGACAGTCATATCTGTTGATAATGAACATAGGAAAATTTCAATAGATATTTCTGTTGGAAATTTTCCAAGGTCTTCATCAGAATTTTCCGACGGATTTTTCCATTGGAAATACACATATAGGATATTAGACGAGTTTATGGGTCGGAAACTTCCATTGGTAACTAATTTTTTATGATTTTGTATTAAATTTTTTTATTTAAGGTTAGTTATTTATGAGTATATTTTTTTCATTTGTATTATTTAACGTCAATATTGAAAGTAACACATACATACAATTAATGAAATATTCAAATTCATTAATACCAAACAAATTAATTAAAATTGTAAATAAATGTAAAATAAAAGCACCATGTCTATTTAATAACAATAATGGCATGCACATGAAACAAGCACAAGCTTATCTAAGATGAATATATAATTCAGTAAACATACAATTGTCTTTAATAAGAAAATTTTCAAGTAGAGTTAACTAACATGCTAGCCACAGTCCATGCAACTTTCGTCAACCCTTCCTTTCATATTGAATATGTCTCTCACCTGAATTTGTGCTTTCTTCATCACTCTTGGATCTCTTATCATCTCTGTCATTGCCCAATTTATGGCAGTTTCTACTGCATCAATTCCACCAGCAAAGATGTCTTGCAAGCATATGCAAAGAGAATAAGTTATGGATTTGATTTTTCTGAAGTGAGGAGTGTACTAAGTATTTTGTAAATTTGATTTCTCTATTTTTTATATAATAAATTTGACTTTTAATTAATTTAATTATACAATTTTAATTCATAATGTCATGGCCTTATTCACCTTGAACTAAATTCCTCCATGTGTTACCAAAAAAATCTTGTCATATCAAATGCATGTTAACATAGTTATAAATTTTAAAAGTAAATTAAAATCAATTTTAAATTCTCATTAAAAAATGTATTTACAATAAGAATTTTTAACATAGTGATAAATTTTAACCACCAATGTTAATAACTTTTATTTTATTTTTCTCTTTTGAAGATCACCATAACCCTTAACCGTGGGAATGGTAATGTAAATTTAATTCTATTTAAATTTATTGACATTTGGGAGGCATTAGAATAGAAAAATAAATAGTAACTTGAAGGGAATAGTATGAAAATGGTATTGCTCAAGAGTAAATAGACAAATTTACAATATCAAATAGACCCAAAGAATTAACATTATTAATTTGGTGAATTTTTAAATTTATAATTTTATTTTTTAAAATTCTTAAAAATTTGAGAGAGAGAGAGAGAATGTCATTGTTTGAATTTTGATGATAAAAAGGATTTAGATAATAAATCTTTAGCAAATACCCTTTATTAAAATAAATGATTTTTTAAGGTGCACTTTGGTAAAAAAAAGAAAAAAGAAACGAAAAAAGGATGGTTACTACAGTATTATGTGGGAGTTGAGTTTGAGATAACATTTCACTATGCTAGATTTGTGTGTGATTATTGCTTGAACCTATTTACACGCCAAGGTAATACTCCATTATGATTCCAACAAATGTTGGAGGCAACAATTAGCATTCCCATTCAAACTTTCTTCCCAGTGTTATACAAATAATTAATATAAATAGTTAATTAATTAAAAGTAAATTAAAATCATATGATTTATTTTATATTTTATACTTAACTAGTATTCACGTAAAATTTAATGATTTATGCATTTAATTATTTCTCTCACGTACTCATATAAAAATAACATGTACATTAAAATCTAAAAGTGATCTTTAAATTTGTACTTATCTATATGCCACTATATGACACGTACTTATCTATATGTCACTATATAAAAAACAGGCCTACTTAATGTGTTTAGAAACTTTTCTCAATTAAAAAAAGAAAATGTTAAAAGAATGTATGAAATAAAAAATTACTTATAAGTTTTAACATTTTGTCTTTTATATATGAGTTATATATGTAGCGATTAAATTAGGCATTATAATGTATTAATTGGTTAGTATATTTTTATTGTCAAGAAAATTTTATGAGTTTTATTAAATTCTCATTATTAATTGAATTTTTTTTCTTTTGATTCCTACTAAGAAACATACATAACTTATTTAATAGGGCTCAAACATATGTATTTTTTATATAGATATAGATAGTGAATCCAACCATGCACCCATGCAAATAGTGACACCTAAGATTCATACTCATACACACCAGAGAAAGAAAAGAGGTTACCTTGAAGAAGAATTAACCCATAGATTGCTTGAAGTGTAGCCCATATCATTCTCTGTAGATGCATTTGAAGTTCCTCTCTGATTGGATAAAAAATTCTGATTTTGATCATTTGGTATTGTTAGGGACATGAAATCCTCATCCCCATCTGATATATAATTAAACATCAGTATAATCCATAATCATAACATTGTAGACATATATACTTGTAACTTTGAAATTAATAATCAAGCTTCCTTTTTTACTTTGTACTGGTAAAGAAAATAAACATTAATTAAAGGATAAATTAAGAGAGCCATTGACATAAAGGGGTGTTAGGGAAATCTTCATAGGAATTGAATAAATTGAGCTAAACAATTTGGAGCAGAGATCAAGGAATTAAATAGTAGTCTTGATTGTGAGTTTTTCTAAGTATATTGATGCATTAAATACTTAGAATGAAAATTTTGTTAGTGATGATGATTCTACTCATAGTTATGTTTTAAGAGAAAACTTGTAATCTATAAAAGAAATTTAGGGAGTGAAAAGTTATTCAAATAGAAATAATTGCTCTAGCATTGAAGGACAAGTCGTAATGATAGCATAAATTTGTTTTACTGGAAGAAACATTAGAGAGCACAATTTTCAATTTGTTACTGCTAGCAAGAGTTTACTACTACTACAAAACAGACAAACTAGTGAAAATGAAAAGTAGGTGGTCCCGAGATATATTTGCAGGGAAACGTGTTTGTTCGGACCAGTCGATTACGGGATACACAAAGGAGACAACTTGGTTAGACAGATTGACTTTGGTGGGACTGAGTGTTCATGGGACATGACTTTGTTTCTTGTTTCTACATTTCCCTTTTTCACTTTGCAGTAACCTTTTAATTTTCAAATATTCAGTTTTTGTACATGTGACAATGTTAAACAATTGTTGGACTAAGAATAGCATTACAAACTCAATTGTTGCACATGATATCCATTCATACTGCAAAATACACATATATTGACTAGTCTGGTTGATAAATTTTTGGTACAACTCATTGTAAGTGCGTAGTATATATTGGTTTGCAAAAAAAGCAGCACACATAATTTTTTAATCGTCTCCTAAGTTGACATGGTCAATGCGTAAGGTTATGGAATTACTATTAGCCTCATTCGATCAATATAAGGAGTTGGCCAGTGTTTGGCTTCATTGGAATAGTGCGTTGACCAACCGAATGCGGTTAATGGGATAGGATAGTCGTGTTGTAGTTCTACCTGTTTAAATAACATTGTTACTAAAAATGCAATAAACCAAATATGAAAGAATTAAATGCTTCAATCGTCAAGGTCAGTGTTATACCTAAACAAAATGGTTACCAAAGACATGGCCAATACACACAATGCGATGAACAGATGGATCTTTAGGCGGTTGGCTTCTCAAAGGAAAAAACGTCATACTTTGCTGGAGAGAAAGAGAAACAACAATGATATTATACCTGGAAGCAATGACATAACCTATATCGGTAATATTCATCCACTCATCCATCATTACCTATACGCAGAAGCTTGTAGTAGTGTTATAAATAGTATAAATAAACAATCGAAATACAAAAGGTTTATTTTTACCTTTGCTAAACCATCAACAAAAAGTGACCGCTTTAACTAGTCAAACCTTTGAATGCCACCAAACAAGGCTATATATTGATCAGACCATTGTGCAAGTTCTTTCAGCAAATGATTGCGTACCAATGGCTAAGAATCTTCACTGTAACCTAACACGGCAGCAATTACACGATATCCACAATTACCATAAGCTTTAACGTCAGTTATGTTAAGAATGAATCTGTGCATAAAAGGAGGAAATTGATGCAACATAGGAATGTTTCTGTTGTTCAGTGAATGATCAGATGACAAAGACCTCCTATTGTGTGTCGAGCAACTATTTTGCACGGAATGTAACTCATCGACATACTCAAAGTAAGACGGATCCCGCTTGGTTGATCTTTCATGATTTGTGTATTTATTTTTTGGAACACCTTTTGTTTTCACCTTCTTAAAGGGGGGCATGCATGGAATTTAAATTAGGAAATGAAAATTATTTAAGTTTAGTCTTAAGTGTCACTTTACCACACATGTCAAGCTTCTCAAAGTGCTTAGAGATAGCCTCTATCTCCTCTGTAATGTGAATTTATCTGTCATATAAACCTTGGTCTGAAAACTGTAGTCTCCGCCAGAATATATGAATGCTTGAAGCGGTATGCTGCCAACAACAAATTTAGCAAGCTCACATGCACAAGGAAGACCATGGGTAGTTCGCATCACACATCCACAACGAGACGGGTTTTTGTCGGCATAATGAACTCGTTCAAACTCAGCAGTAATCTAGTTTAACGCAAACCTGGACACCATGTCGATAAGTCTCTTGTACAATGTTACTTTAAATACATGTCCTACCACATGGGTGCTTCTTTCCAATGACGCCTTTATGTCAGTATGTTGCAACGTCATCATATTATTCATCGCATCCTAGACACTACATAAATCTCCAATGCTATTTTGTAGTAGCCTCTTCAAAGTCGAATGAGCAGACTCAACCCTGCATTTAATTCAAACATGTGAATACTTTGAAACAGATCTAACTTATTCAAGTAACGATGTAAACAACTTTAAAACTTCATTTACTTGTTAGTGGTAGTATTCCCCAAATGCATCACTTTATTTGTCCATGTTGTGACAAATTTTTCCTTGTGAGGATGCAACCATGTGTCTTTCACATAATCAAAAAACGCTGGCCATGGTGAACAAGCAATTTCAAACTTCATCAAATAATCATCATATTGCTTCTCAGTACCACAATCAATAAGACTCCTCCATGCTTCCATGACATAGTCCCATGCGTTCTTTTGTCGAATAAAATTTTTCAATTTTGTCTTCACATTCTTGTCAATGTGAAACCGGCACAATAAATTCGTTGAGTTAGGAAAAACAGTTTTCACGGCATTCATCAATGTTGCATCTCTATCAGTAACAATGACCAATGGAAAAAATTTACTTTTCATGAATATCCCTCTAAATCGTTCAAGGGCCCACACAACATTGTTTACACGTTCGGCCTCTAAATACGCAAATGCAGCTGAAAAAGTCATACCAGTAGGTGTCACACCAACAATGTCAAGTAACGGAAGTCTGTACCTATTTGTTTTGTATGTACTATTTATCAAGAACACCATATGATATGCATTGCTCAATTTCACTGCATCTGGATGTGCCCAAAATAAGTCACATACAACATTTTCATCCTTCAGTCTATGCCAATGAATATACAAATCGCGTTCAAGAAGTTTCATTAACTGTTGTATTTCATTATTATTGTCTCTAATACGCATCCGGTATGCATATATTGCATTGTATACTTACTTCAAACTTGTATAATTACTGGCATTACAATCCTTCAAAGTTAGGAGAATATTCTTTGGTTTCACCATCGACCTTGTCATATCAGCAACAATGATCTTCTCCTCCTTAGTCAGTCGACCAGCATATGGGTGTCCACAGAATGACTTAACCAAAGCATGATTATGAGTGTCACATATTACATTCACTATCCACCCTTGACCTCCCGAGACTGGTTTGGCTTGCAACTTAAAAGGACATTCACATTTTCTGGTGCTAGTCGTTGAGGGTACAAAACCTATTTTCCATGATCTATACTTTCTGCTCCTTTCACAACCAATTAAAACATATGATGTTGTCCCCAGCTTTCCATTTGACATGCTACTCCTCATTTTGACAGCTACAAAACCATTACGATATGCAATAGTACGAGCCCACTTCAATACGTCCTCACAGGAAATGAACACCGACAAAAATGGATAATTTTTCTGATCTTGTTAATTCAATCATTTAAGAACTATAACTTATTCCTAAATCAAGTAAATACCTTAGACGTCTTGAAGTCTGCAGAACAATCAACTGAACAATTCACATTTTCAAACGCATCAGTTTTTTCTTCAATGTCTTCATCCATATTAATTTCTTCAGACATAATACAGTTATACATCCACTCGTCGTTGTCCATTTTCAAAAATCAAAATAAAATTTATACACTGACAAAACATACGCATAATATAAATATTTAACAACATTAAAGTCATAAATTCATAGAAAATACAACATGAATTTCATTAACTAATAATAAATTTACAATTAAAACATCCACTTTTCAAAAATATAATATTCAAAATAATCAAAATAAATCATAACATACCTAAGGATCCAATTTATCCATACTAAATCCTCCCCAAATTTTAGAAGGGATACACAATTTTTTTTAAAAAGTTCATTTAAACCATTATAATCCTTTTTAAATTTTATTTCAAAAAATTATTTAAAAATACACCTGCCATATGGACCATACCCGGATTAGCTAATCTGTATGGTCCATATGTATAAGCTAATTCGTATGGACTATATGGATCAACTGATCCGTATGGAATAAAAAATCTGTCATTACCTAACTGCCACCACAACCAACCACTAACCACAACCAGCAACCCCCAGCCACCACCAGCTCGACTTCGACGAAGGCGAACACTAATCTTCACTACCACCAACCACAAATGCACAACCAACAACTCTACAACCACCAAAATAAAGCAAAATAGCATATACGTATTATGTCTGAACACATGGGGTTAAAAGCTGCTGAGAGGGGTATTTTTGCCATTTTAAACTTTCATAGAGTGTATGAAGAAAATTGTATAGTGTATGAAGTAGCACTCCACAATAATTTGGACACCGCCCATCGGACACGCTTCTCCCTTCTTTTTTTGAAATTTCATTTAACCGCAGAATTAGAGAACATGACTACTTCTCACATTCTGCCTTTTCTTTTACATAACCACCGGTGCCGTTTGAACTCCAACCACCAACTAACTTCTGTTCACCGGTGCCGCCCAACCACCACGCCACGCCGTCGAACCAGGTTTCTTTTTTCCTTTTTGATTTTGTTACTATGTGTGATTTTGTTGTGCCATTTGTGCGTTGGGTTCTGAATGCAAATGAAAACACCTCAAGCTGCAATGTTATTTGATCCGATGGTGGCGGTGCAAGCTTCTGATTTCATATATTCTAATATTATTATTATTATTATTATTATTATACCAATGCGAAAGAGTTTAATTTGTAGTATCATTTTCCATTTTTCTTTCATCCCTTTTATTCCTCTAAGGTTTTAGTTCACCATAGGGGGGCTAGTTTATAGATTATAATACTATCATTATTACTCTTGTTATTATAAGATTTTGACACTACTACAAATATGTCTTTTTACGACACGAAATCGACGACGGTTGTGACATAACCGTCTTAGTAGGCCACGCGGTGGCAATTTTGCAATTATTTGAATGTTTACACTGCCTTTTCGACAAAACGAAGACGGGTTTACACTAGACCGTCGTTGTTTTAGTGCCTTCATAGATGGGTCTTGAGACCGTCGTCGTTTTGGTCCATTTGAAAGACGGATTTTTTAAAAAATCGTCTTCTTCTCTCAAATACAAACCCTTCATTTCTCTAAATGTCGTTCATTTTTACTTCTTGCATTTTTATTGTAGGTTATTTTCAGGATGAGGCCGCTGTCTCTGAACAAGGACGCTGGAGATCCCACAGTTGAGAAGGTTTCCAATGATTAACAGTAATAGGTAGGGTTGGATTTGATTTGTAGATAGATCCCTTGGTATTGCAGTTTCACTGCTTGAGGGTCTCTTTCCAGTTTCTAGGGTTTGTTGGGCTCAAAATCGAAGCGATTTCGATGGTGGAAGAGCGATTCATGGGCGTGGTGTAGTGGTTCAACAATGGCAAGGGCTTCGGCTTCATCAACCCCAACGACGACAGTGAGGATCTCTTCGTCCACCAGTTCTCCATCAGATCCGACGACTACCGCGTTGAGTTCGCCGTAGCCACTGGTGACAACGACAAGACCAAGGCTGTGACGGCTCCCCTCTCCAGCCCCGCGTCAGAGGATCCAACTTCGGTGCTAGGCGAAATGGTGGCAGCGGCGCCATATGGTACCAGTGTGTTGATTCCGGCCACCTAGCTAGGGATTGCAATAGGAACCTTGAAGTATCGGCGGCAGTGGAGGCAGCAGTGGTAGTGGTTGTTTCAATTGCGATGATTCTTGTGAACATTAATTTGGATTGAAACTTGCAACAATGGAAACAAAGATTAATGATAGCATTTGGTCCAAAGGAAAATCCCAATCAGTTGGATATTTTTGAACAAATTGGGGTGCCTTTGGTGGAGCATTATTTGGCCGGCTTCACAGGTTTTTTTTTCTTCTCTTCCCTTTGACTTTTTCCTCTTAGTTTTGTCATGTTGTTGCTCTAATGTTCAATTTGATGATGTTATGCTTTCAAACTTGCCAGACGGGTTAATGAAGTTTTCTTTGGTCTTGTTGACAAAATAATATTTAGTTGATGTTATTGCATCCTGCTTCGAGATCCCTGGTCTTATATTCTATGTATGCATTACCTGAGCAACACAAGTTAATGACTTCATGTTGTGAAGTTCTGATCTAGCTGAAGTTGGAAAATATTTACAGCTAGAAGCAATCCGTGATTCCCCAAAGAGTAGCTAGCAAGTATATTTACTCTACTGTCTTGGTGTGCACTATATTTTTCACACTTACTTATAGTTAGTTAGTATTTAGCAAGTTTTATTGTCTTCAACTTCAATCCCTTTCTTCCTTCTAAAGAGTAGCTAGCTTCCTGTGTTTTATACAAGTAGAAACAGAATATGTCAATGCCAAATAAATTTTTACCACATTACCTTTGTACATAACTATAGTGTTTTTTTAAGAATGTTTCTACATTTTCATACTACATCTTTGCTGTAAAAGTTCTCCTACAACCGCGATCTCTCTTACTTCCTATGTATGATACTGTTTACTTTTTTGGATAAAATTTGACAGTGTTTACTCTACGAGTGATGATCTCAAGATACACTTGTAAATCACTAAATTGAGATAATATTCACAGAGGGGAATCACAGATTGCTTCTAGTTGTCTATGTATCAAACGAGCAATTTGGCACTGCATACATATAATATTTATAGCATTTTCCAGCGTTTCTCTGTTGGTCATAACTGATGATGCCATACTCAGTTTTAGCACGATGAAAACATTTACAAAACAGTTGAAATTTTTGAAGACTGAATGAATTAAAAAATTGGTAACAAGGATGGAACTGGAACCATTATGGTTCAACTTATGACAGCCAAGGTATTTTCTATGGTGAAAGGCTGGAACTGGAACCATTATGGTTCAACAGAGTAAATTTAGTTGTCAATCCCAAGTGAAAAGAACATTCAATCACTAATAGTTTGTTTCTCCTATAGGCAAAATGCTATATCAGTCCTTGGCATAACTATGTCTCAAATGTTGCCTTCAACCCATGTCTTCTCTTGTAACCTCTCTAAGATTAATGGTTCCTTCTCTTCCCTTTAATTTATTTTTCACTAAGTTCACTTTGGCAGTTTAATGAACTGATACAGACCAGCTAATACCAAGGGATGAAAATCAGAATAAGAGGGAATGGCAAGTGTATCAAAGGAGAAATAAAAAATAATTAGATAGGGGTTGTTAGGTGGTTAGAAAATAGAAGCAGTTAGTGAGTGTTTTTAGTGTTTGGGTGTTATTGTAGTGTGATATAAATAAGGGTGCAGGGGGTGTTAGGGAGAGGAGAGAAAATAGTATTGCATTTTGATATCTTTGTAAGAGACAGTGGTCTCTGGGGAGAATAGGAAATTGTCATTCCTAGTTCTTGAAATAGTTTGTATCTTTTGTCTGGAAAATAATAAAAGTTCTGCGTATTATTCAGAATATTGCTGTGACCATCTGGAATCCAAGAATTACTTTCCTGGGTAACTATCATGAATTATGCAGAGCAGATGTGGATTTGTAAAAATGGAAGGTTCCACATACCAAATCTTACAAGCCAGACTGTGCATAGTGTTAGTGTGTTTATGGGGCTGTGGCTAAGTAGTAATTTACTTTCAAGGGTGAATTTCTTATTGATGCAACTATATTTTGGACATTAGTCATACTACAATGTCAGTCATGGCATGTTTATTTTCACCATGGAATCTGAGCATGAAAGTTTATGAAAGTAAAAACAAATTTTTAAGTAGACTTATTTTCTTGACATAATTATGTTAAATTAATTATTTTTAAATCCACAGGTTGCACCAAAGACATTCATTCCTGTTTTATTGAGACATGCAAGCGATGACAAATTCATGCAGCCTCACCATTCTGATCTCATCTCTGAAGCCTATGCAGTATTAATTTATTCCAATTCTTTGAGGATGAAATTTTTTGAAAGCAATCTGCACCCTTTTTCCATTGGTAGCCAAAATATCTAATCTTTTTTTTTGTAGGGTGATAAAAATGTCATAAAATTTGACGGTGATGACAACTTGTGTTGGCCACAATTCTTTTATGAATCAGTTTCCATTTTCTTTTACAATATCCTTTGCCCTCCACAACTTGTGTTGCCTACTTGTCATTTTGTGCTTTCTTAATCAATTGCAAAATATGTGATCAAATACCAAACAATTAAATGGCTAATATTTATTTATATTGAAATTCTTGACTTGGTGATCAGTTTTTATTTTTGTTTGTCCTTATATTGCTTTAATGGATTTTGCTTAATTTTGAATCTGTGCTACATATTATTATTACAACATGAAATGATGAAAAGTATAAAGTCTTTATCCAACTGTGCTTTTTATCCTTTTAATTGTGATTATAGCTCAGGTAATGTCTGCACTTATTGCATTGGCTGAAACCTTAGTTCACACAAACCAAGTCCAATCTATCTATGCATGTATTTGTGTCGAACTAAGTTCCAATATTGCAATAACATCTAAGGTGGTTCAAATAATTAAAAAATAGACTTAAAATTAGACCAAAATGGTAGCTAGCTATATAGGTCTAGCTAGTAACAACAATTGGGTCATAGAAATCTATCTTGGTTAATGGTAAGCTCCACTTTATTCGATATTTTCACCTATGATGCCCTTTAGTAAACTGAATGCACGGATGAGGCAATGATGCCATTTGTGGAATGCTTGACAATGAAATCTCTATTAATCCTTGTGTAATGCTTTAATTTCATGTGCAGGTTGTCTTTTGGAAGTGGATTACCCCCAAGTTGTTGGGTCTTGTAACACAGACCTCTGCATACCATTGGTCAATTGAAGGTAAGACAATGATAAACTTCAATTATGCTTAACTGCATGGTTTTGTGCCGTTTTCCCCTTTGTGCATTTCTATTCAGTGTTGTTTTGCTAATCGTATATTTGTCTGTGATATATGTAACTTGTAGGTGACTCTGAACCTGTATAGATGTTTGAATAAGGTGGTGCAACATGTCACTCTTATATTTTTTTTCCTTTCTCATAATATAGATATTTAATTTATTATGTTGCTACTCTGAATTCTTGTTATTCATTATTTCAAATGCTTGTGGTTAGATTTTTCATTCCTTACATCCTCCAAAGTCCTAAGTGTTAAACTATTTTTTTTAGTGGCTTGTTCCTGATGACAATGCTCAGGTTTTAAAGTTTGATTTCATTTGCCATTTACACCATATAACAGGGGCAGTAAAAAAGATCCGGAAACCTAAGGCTTGGAAGCATCCTCAACCCATAACAAAGACTCAGCTTACACAATTGGGTGATGAGTTTTGGGACACAGCTCCTCACTATGGTGGGCGGAAAGGTATTATTACAATTCTATAAATGACCATATTTGGAATGTTTAAAAGCGTGTTGCAGATTAAATTGGCTTCAGAAGAAAAGGAGTTTAAGTTGAAGTGATTGCTTTATATGAATCAGTTCAGTTCCCAAAGTTTGTCACATTTCTTTATTTTAAATGAGTTTCTTGACTGATTAAAATTAGTGATTTAGCAGCATCAAATTCTGTGTTTTGTTTTGTTTTAAAATAACTATAAGATAGATTTTACTTAAAATATTGAGCATAAAATTGAGGGAAAAATTATAAATTATAAATTCAAACGACGTATAAAAAATACCACAAGAGATAGTGAGATAATATTTTTTACCATATTTTTTTCTTGATTAAATAAGTTTATAAATTAATGAAATAAATTATAAGTTAATTAAATGACTAGTAAAAAAACTACTTCATTTTTTTCTCATTAATATCTTCTGGCCCACGAGCGATGTATCTATTTTCTTTATTATTTTCTTGCTATTACACTAAATCAATCACTGAGTATGACAAGGCAAGTTAAAAAATTTCTGTATGGCAAATCACTTGAAATTTGAAAAACTAACTAATGAATTATATATATTCAATTTATTTTATAATTAAAGCTAGTTAAATGTTAAAATATATGAATGCAATTATGCAAAATTAATTCTACTTTCAAGTTAATATTAAAAAATATACTTACTAAAATTGACCTAATAGTAGGTAGTTTGGATAATTTATTTTATAACTAAAGCTAGTTCAAAAGGAAATATATGAACTAAAATAATTCAACTTTTACATGACCAGAAAAGGGTGCGATAATTAACTCTACTTTCTCTTCCTCTATTTTTTTTTGTAATTCAAAAATGAGGATTTCCTAGATATTAAAAAATATATGTTTTGAGGGTAACTATTGTTTTTCCTTTTAATATATATCTCACTACCATTGATATTCTTCTTAATTTTTTTATACTTTATTGAGTATAGCCTCTGTGCTCTGTTATTGGTATGCAAAATTATTATTTTAATGATTTGAGTTTTGATTTGGTTTTTGCAAGAATAAACCCTGGTCCTTTGAACAAATATATTTCTAGTGTCTAAGGTAACCTGCACCAATATAAGTTAATAGAACATTAAAATATAAATAATGTTACCACAGTACCCATGTTATGTATGAACAGAACGCTTCAGCCCAATCTCTGGCCTTTAAAAAGACTCTTAGTCAATAATCATCAGATTTGTTTAAATTGGCACCTTAGTATTTGCATCTAAAAGTTTATCCTTTCTTTGTTTTAGATACTTATTCAGGTAGTATGAAGGACTTACCAGCTAAGAGTGGCCTTGTGTGCCACGTTTCAACTTGTGAATGCCAAGGGAAAATATGGGAACCTAGATTCCAGAGTCATCTTGTTAGTTTTCTGCTCTATTCCATTTTTTTTAATTGATGAAGAATGACAGTCATATCTTGTTATTTACAATTATTAGAAATCAGAATAATGTAATTTTGTCCTTTTCCCAGAGTAGCAATGGATGAATAGATATTTGCAGTTTAGTGCTTCAACTATCACCAAAGTACCACCAAAACTACTACTTGGGAGCCAAACTTAGGATTTGACTTAAAGCCAAGTTGGAAACATTATTGGGTTTTGTTCTGTGGTGTGCTTGCATTTCAGGTAAATATATGTAAAATGAGAAGCGAAGTATTTTTTTTTTTGAGCTAGGGGGTATACAGCTTCTTATTAAAAGCTAATTAATTTGTCAGGCTAGTAATTTATTTGAATTAACAGTTAGGGCTGTCTTCAAAGTGGTACCCCACTCACATGCATGTGATGCACACCTGTCAAGCTTTTAAAGAACATTCCAAATTTTATTACCAAATTCCCCCCAACAAATACAAGTAATAACCTTGGTCAAGAACTTGTTACTTGGCAGCCAAAACAAATGCATTACACATATATTCACAGGTTGCTGTACTTAGTTAACTTGAACAGTAATTAAAAGAAATCTCTCCACTCGGTGACTTATTAAATTGTTGTCTTTTCATTAAATCATTGTACTTTTTCTACCAAAAACCGGAATTGGACTAGTCATTAAGTTATAAGCTCTTACTTGAAAAAGCAGGCTTGCAATTTATATTGAAGAAGTAGGCTTGCATGGCATGTGAATGTGAAACCAAAAACCTAGAGAATATCGATAAAGGTTCATTTTCATTGTGTTATTATTATTTATGCATGAGGAATACTTGGTCTCTGTAACTGATGTGCACCCTCCTTTGTTTGTTGATGGTTTCACCTATTTTTAACACCTGATGGAACAATCGTCTCTACTTTCTAGTTTAAGTATGTTAGAAAAAGAATTTTGATTACATGAAACATTGCCTTCTTCCCTTCAACAGCCTTAAGTCAAAGGTACCCCCATCTCCTTAGAACCGAAAAATTTGCCAGATATAACAATGATTGTCTGAAAGTACCAACCAAATAAATTTTCATCATTTTAATTTTTTTCCACCCTCCTTACTATTTTGTTTTGGTGGTTTGTTTTGAAGGTTTGTTCAATGCAGCCCAACAAAGCCAATTGCAAGAGGTGGAAGGGATACATGTGCAGAAATTGGATTTTCATATCTGTTTTTGCCAAGGTATTGGAAAACATTGTTGTGCCATATTAAAACTAGAGTTTAATTTGATAACTATCTTTTTTTGAGAAAGTTTTTGTGGATCTACAGTAAAGTTCTTTTGTGTGCAATTGTTAGACATATGTGCTGTTGAATTTTATTTGATAATATTATCTCGCCATATGGAAGCTTTCAGAGGGAGGTTTCATGGCAGGTGGTTTTGATATATATGAAGGCAATGACATGTAGTTACCAAAAATATAGAGTTTAGTTTGCAATTTCTCTATTAATTTTATACTCAAAATGTTAAATGTAATAAATACTTGTTTCATGCATCGGAATGGCGAGATAATATTTGTATATTTAAATAGTTGTATTTGGCTGTATGGTTCAAGACTAACATTAAACAATTTAAATTTCCTATACTATTTTTATATAGTTTTCCAAACCCATTATGACTATATTTCTTTCTTTTGTTCTACTTGTTGTTCATGCAGGTAAATATATTGAGGATTTAAATTCAACAGAACCACATGGTTTGGTTGATGATGATTGAACCTTGTGAAGCAATAATATTATCCATACATATTACTTTCATTGTGTGATCACTACGATGTTGTAGGCTATAAAGTAAGAGATTTATGCAAATGATGTTATATAAAATCATGGTTTGTTAATTGGTTATAAAGCAATTATATTTATTCACATGCCATTGTATTTGACATAATTTGTTAATTGGTTTCTTATTTAATTTATAGAATATTTATTTACGTGCCATTGAGTATAAAACTCTCTTCGTATGTGTATGCAAAAAAAAAAAATAGACACGAAATCTCCTTTATTTAAAAAAAAATGAATAAATACATACAAGGACGATTCTTGGGTAAAAACCGTCTTTGTATGTGTACATACAAAGACGGTTCTTTCCCAAAACCGTCTTTGTATCTCCTTTTTAAAAAAAAAATTAAATAATACATACAAAGACGGTTCTTGGCCCATAACCGTCTTTGTATGTACACATACAAAGACGGTTCTTTCCCATAACCGTCCTTGTATCTCATCTAAAAAAAAATAATTTGAATAATACATACGAAGACGGTTCTTGGGTAAAAACCGTCTTTGTATGTGTACATACAAAGACGGTTCTTGCTCAAAACCGTCTTTGTATCTCCTTCTTTTTAAAAAAAAAAAAAAATTTGATAATACATACAAAGACGGTTCTTGCTCAAAACCATCTTTGTATCTCTTTCTTTTTTTTTAAAAAAAAAAATTTAATAATACATACAAAGACGGTTCTTGGGAAGAACCGTCTTTGTATGTCATTTTAAAAAAAAAAATTACAAACAAAGATGGTTTTTTAGAACCGTCGTCGAAACCTTTGACTTTCAACGACACGTGCAACAAAGACGGTTCGACAACCGTCGTCGTATGCACTTTAGAACCATCGTCGTTTGCGCTGTCTGTAGTAGTGTGAGTAGTAGAAGTAGTAGTACAGTGATAAGGTAATATGTCTATGTGTTTATATGTTGCAAACAGAAATAAACAAATTATTTTAGAATACATAGTACAAAAAATATAGAGAGAATGGGATGGATGTTAACACAAGTTCCATATCTGTTGCTTAGTTATCTTCGGAAGCACTATTATATTGTAATGTGTTATCTTCTGGCAATGGAATGTGTGTGTGTGGATATCATAACCATTTACCATCAAAGATTTAACTATAGTATTTGCTTTGTTTTACAATGCGTATGCAAGGTAAATCATGGTGTATTTGTGTTTATTTGCTTTGTTTTATTGTAGAATGAGTAGTGTTACTAATCAAGTAATAGAACAAGAGGATGAAACCAAACTTCTATGGAGATATGTTTCGAAATTAAGAAAGAAAGACAGTCGGTGGTGGAAATTTTGGGTTTAAGATCCATTGAATGAAACTTCACATACGGATTATCTTCACTTGGTATATGAAATGTGAGATTCAATGATTGAAAAGATAAGAAATGCCATATACGGACTTGAACATTCACCCTTTTATGAGGTAGTGCACTCAATATTACTTGACTCTTAGACTAAGAGTAGTACACCTCTTCATTTTCTAACAAATAAGAAAAGGCTTTGATGATGTTGACTCTCTAAGGGATAGAGGTATACTTGATGCAAAATCTTGGTGGCTAGTTCATGGTATTCATGTAATAACTCTTCAAAATATTTTCCTTAAGCTACTCAGACAACCATGCTCATCTTCTTATTGTGAAAGAAATTGGAGCAACACATACTCTTCCATACATTCTTTGAAAATAAATAAGATGACAACTCAAAAGATAGAGAATATAGCATTTGTTCATAGCAATCTTCACATCCTTTCAAGAAATTACCCACAATATAATGAAGAGGAAACTAGAATGTGAGATATTGCAGGAGATAAATTTTCACTTGAGGACAATGAAATTATTGAAATTGCCTCTTTATCTCTTGATGAACCAGAGTTAGAAGTTGTATTTTTCAATGATAATGACCAAGAAGGAAGGGGAATGGCTTAGATAGATTTAGTATTTCCTTTTTTTTGTGAGACTCTTTATTATGATAGTTTCTCTTAGGTTTTTGAATTATGGAATATGATGCCTCTTAGTACTTTTTTTAAGACTTATTATCAAATGA
The DNA here is from genome assembly GCA_013407115.1 of Glycine latifolia. Classification (NCBI taxonomy): domain Eukaryota; kingdom Viridiplantae; phylum Streptophyta; class Magnoliopsida; order Fabales; family Fabaceae; genus Glycine; species Glycine latifolia. Next base: position 102,918 of record QARZ01040946.1, read on the forward strand.
ATATATAAATATTATTGTCATGTTTGATCATATTTAATTTTTTTTCATGTTGATCATATTATATATATATATATATATCATGTCCCGATGTCCTATATTTTTTATTTTAGGCGTGCCCCTGTGTCTGTGTCCATGTCATGTCCTGAGTCTATAACACCCCGTATGCATCCGGTTGTTAACATTCAAATTTGATCATTAAACTCAGCAATTAAATTAACAACAGTTAATTGGAAGCAACAAAAGAATGACGTCACCTCACGTCAATATATACAATAATATTTGTACATTATGCATGGCAATTACACATAAAATAAATACCCCTCAGGGCTGGGATACATCACAAAAGAGGTCGGGTTACAATACACGCAAAAGATATACACACACACACACACACACACACAATATAACCAGAATGCCCCAAAATAACTGAGTTCCTCGCCGAACCCGTCTCGACTCGGCCACTGGTCTGGATCCCTCGGACTGCCTGGCTACCCAGGCCTCTTGCCCCCGGATCCTCCTTCATCCCTATGCTCTTCACCTGCAACACATATAATCCCCATCCAGGGTGAGATAATAATCTTAGTAAACTCTGGGTTCTGGAAGGCCTCTCCTTCCCGGGGTTCACTTCCACGATACAAGTATTAAAACAAGCATTACACAACTAGCGATCCCGACTTTCATAAATATAACACATGTATACAATTACATGGATCATACGAGAGAAGATCATCCAACTTAATGGGCACATGCTCTCGTACATCCCTTGCCTGAGGGAGACCATCCAACTTAATGGGCACATTTCCTCCGGGTTCTACGTGGACGTATATGGCTTTTACAAGAGAGGTTCATCCAACTTAATGGGCATTCTCTCTCAGGGTTTTCATATATACTAATTGACCACTTAGAGTTGTTTCACATCACTTTGGCTCCAAGGGAGGTCTATATTTTGTCCATTCTACTAGCCAGAGAACTCTCACACAATCACAACATATTATCACAGTGCAAATCATATACATGTTCTCAATCAAAGCAGTAACACACCATTTCAATACATGCATCATGACATACAATAACCATCACTCCCTCGGAGTATGATGGAACGCCGTCAGGGGATGACTTCCAAGAACAGAGAGCTTACATGTTCGAAGCTCTGCATTGGTTTTTTCATTCTCGCGGTTCCGTGAACCACAATTCTCAGCGTCACACCCTACATACATGCATGTAAGAGATTAATAGTGGTTCTCCACCATTGCATGTAAAGAAGCTCAATTTCTTTCCAGGTTACAGGAATTAGTCACCCAATTGGTGACATGCAGACCTGGAAAAGGCCCTTCATCGCACCCTAACCCAAAATCCATAACCGTTAGCTTTTAAAGTTAAATAGGTGTTTCTTACCTCTAAGGTTGTTAATGAGACTAGGGAACAACTTTTCCCAAGCTTAAATGTCCTAAAATCACCTTCTCTTCTCTAACTTGAAGCTTTCCTTTGTTCGTTAATGGAGGAAGCGAAAGGAGGAAGAGAAAAGTGTCTTTGGTGTAAGGTCAGAGAGAAAGTGAGTTAAGTGGGGAAATGACCCACACTCGCGTTACTTATATACTCCCAGAGTCAACGCACGTTGTACACGTCACTTAAGTCCACACGTGTCGCTTAAGTGGCCTAGTAACCAATGTGGATCACGTGCATAAGGTAAGCTTGTGAAAGCACCAACTACCGGGTTGGTGAGTTAAATATATATTATTTATTTTATGTAAGAATGTCGGGATCTCTTTATTCTTACTATGCTGCAGGGTTGGTTTAATAACAACAAAATATACGCCGCCCAGACAACCTTGTCCGGGTTCCCCCTTGCGTAACTCGGCCTCAGAACCCGGATACCCTTGTGCATGTTCACTGTATCGAGTAAGTCCCGAGCGTCTTTGATTGATTACAACTCATGCAATCGATTGCATAATGTTGGAGCTCGTCCTAGGAACTTTGTAAACCCCGAGGTCTATCCTTGTCCGGCCTCGTCCGAGTTCCTGTCTTGGCACTCCACAATTCCATGGTTTCGCCCACTTCCGAGATCCTCTGACCTTGTCCGACTTCGTTCGGGCTTCTACCTTGACACTTCCCAAGTCCAAGGTCTTGCCCTCATCCGAGATCATTCGGGATTACTTACCTGGTAACTCAAGGGAAATAATACTTGAGCTCGTCCGAGGTCGCTACTCGGAAGCTCGAAGGAGAGAAAGACACGAGCCCATCTGGGATCTCTACCCAGTCACTCTTTCCTTCCTTTATAGCATTTATTCCCAGAATATATATATAAGCGACATCTCGGTCACACTATAACCCAGCCTCCTTGTAAAAGCCACATACTTAGCACGGTCCCGGCTTTAAAAGATTTCTATTTACACCTCTCCCTTATCCGAGTTCCCATTTACACTCCCTATATGACACCCCGGTCACACGAACCTGAATTGATTAAAGGTTCATAATAGCCATCATTACTGTGAAATTACAATATTATAAGATTAAAGTGCCACGTGGACACCCGAAACCTTACAGAGTCCGTGTTCGAGTCCCTGCTTCATAGGTCATGAGTTCTACTACTCTTGAAACATGAGTCTTTTGCAAATTAGTGTAACTACACTTTGTTACCATTGCAACTATTTGAGACTCCTTAATTTTCTTTTCTCAGGATGCCCTGTTACAATAGGACTTAAGTTTATGAATAGCTCTTTTCTCCTTTAGTTTTTTTGTTACCATGTTATTGGTAAGAGTATCCATTGACTTTGTCAATGACTAATCTCCATCGAAAAACTAGGCTTGCCACCTTTGGTGGGTTCTCCCCTCCTAACGATGTTTTTTTCTATCCACAAGGCTCAAACTTGAGACCTTACTTAAGGGGACTAATGAAAATGATATGAATATCTCACACTTAACCAAGAGGGGGGGTGAATTGGTTAAACCTTGGTAAATTAAAATTTCTTTAATCAAAAATAGAGTTCCTAGGATCTTTATCACTTTTCAAAACCAAGAAACTTTACTCAATCAAGTAGCTCAGCCCCAAAGAATTCAATGAATCAAAACTTATATAATTGGTCAAGCAATTTAATCAAGAACACAATGAATATAGTGAGTTAAGGGATAGAGAAGCAAGACACAATCAAATTTATACTGGTTCACTTCAACACTAGAAGCTACATCCAGTTTTCTTCCAACCAACACTAGGTTAGAGTTCCACTATTATAATTTTCAGTTCTTACAATCAATTACAATGTCTCCCTTTATCAACCCTAGATAAAGTACAAAAATCTAAAACCCTATTAGATTCTTAAGAGACAGGAACCTGAGAACACTACTCAGTTCTTTCACCTAGAGAACCCTACTCTAGATACATGCAAGAACTCAATTACAATAGCCAATTCACAAATAAAAATCAAAACGAAAATTACAACCAGATTAAGGAGAGAAACAACCTGATGATCCAATGATGCAATGCAAAATGAAATTACCAGCTCAAGTTGAATGATTACAAATCAAATAGCACAGCTTTCCTTAATCTTGAAAAGGTTTCAAGCTCCAAGAATGACTCAACTAGTCATGATTAAAGCACAATGGAGCAAGAAAGAATTTATCCCTTAGAAAACACTTAAGAATGCTCACAAGACTGTTTAAGCTCAGAAAATACAAATGGGTAATGTTCCATGAAGTTAGAAACGCAACTGAGCCATGGTTCTATTTGTAACAGATTTTTATAACTGCTTGTAATCGATTAAATCACCATTTTAATCAATTAAAATACTTATGTAATCGATTAAGTCACCACTTTAATCGATTAAAGTGTTCAAGAGTTTTCTGGGTTTGAGCAACGAGCAAATTAATCAATTAATACGAGTTGTAATCGATTATTCCAGTAGCATTGTGTTTTCTAAAAGACTTGAGTAATCGATTGCAAAATGTGGTAATCGATTATGCCAGTGCAGCAAGATTTTCTCAAAACGTTGTGTAATCGATTACGAGTTCTGGTAATCGATTATTCCAGTAAAACTTGCTTTTCTCAAAGGCTATGTAATCGATTACGAGAAATGGTAATCGATTATGGCAGTGCAATCTTAAAATCATATATAGCCATGCAATCGATTACTACCTATTAATAATCGATTAAAAAGTTCAACAAGACAGTTTACATGAAAACGAAGGTCAAATAATCGATTTTTCCGATAGGTAATCGATTATATTGTGCTTGAAAGCTTTCCAGAATTGACTAAGAACAAAATAATCGATTACAGACTTTAAGGTAATCGATTACATCAGTGTAAAATGCATTTTTCCAAAAACCTTTGAATCAGTTTAAAACACTTAGTCAAATTGCCAAAGTCTTGTGATTTTTATGAAACCAATTAAGTTAATTATGGATTAAATGAATGCAATGCACTTGGATCACCAAAATTGCTTTTCTCTTACACTTTTCACACTAAATTATCTTCAAGGCATCCATTGCATGTTGAAAGCTCAAAACCAATGCTTGAATCAAAGTTCCTTTGCATTCTTTAAGTAGCTCCCCCTGAATCCAACAACTAAGTCTAGTATCACACGAACCAACGACTTGTTGGTCTTTTGTTCTTTAATTTTGATCATTAACTCCATTGTTCTTCATAACTTCTAGTGTATGTTTCTTGATTGTGTAAACACGTCTATCTTCATTTGTTCTCTGCAGCATTACATCCTCTAATGATTCTTAAGTCATCTGTAGCTTTTTATATGTACCTATTGACTTAAACTACCTACAAAATATGCTTCTAGTCATATGTAGCTTATGATATCTGTACTTTGACATTAAACTCATGACTATCCTTCTACTTGTAATTTCTTACTTCTGAAGATGGATAGACTTCAAATATAGGAAGCCTTCATGGTAGGTGTATGCTTCACAACCTTCTCGATGTTTCTTGACTATGGAAAATCCACTAATAATAGCTTTGGCCAAAGTGCATACAAAATATCTGGTGAACCAATACATCAAGAAGGCAACATGCTTGGCAAGATTAAGAGGTATGGGGCTAAGTTTGGAAAATTGATGGAAATCTTGCCAATAGATAGTCTTCAGTATTGATTGGAAGAGGAAATTTTGTTGGATGGAGGTAATTATCAAGAAAATTGTTGCCTTCAGTAATTGAGAAGGTACAAGGGCAAAACACATATTCCTTAAAAAATTTGAGGATAAGGTCGCGAGAAACATTGTCATTAGCAAATTGATTAAGGAATTTAGCTTATTGCTTTGAGTCAAAGGCATCAACATCATCACCAAAGTCTACATAACATTTGGGTTAGCCACATGGTAAATAATGTTTTAAAAGGCCAGAATGGAAAAATTAGGAGTAAAGTTAAAAAAAGGAAGATGGCGAGAGATGAAGAATTGAAATAGTAATTGGTCCTTTGATAGAGGTCAATGTAACTAATAAGATAAAATTATTGAGGTTTCTAAGGAATTGAAGAAGAGGAATTTGAAAAGGGGATGATCCGAAATAAAAGAGGTGAAACAAATAACTTATTGATTGAGGTGATAGTTTTGAAATTTGAAATTTACTAAGCCATTTGATATGATAATTTAGTAAATGTTATATGATCAATAAACATATGAGCAACTTCATAACCAATTAGTTGATAGATGTTAATGGGTCTTTGTTGGTAACTGAAATTTAATTTTTTGGTAACATTGTTAAAGGCCCAGTAGGGCCTAAAGAAAGGGAGTGTCGAGTTAACCACCTAGGCCAAAAAAGATTATAAATCCCTTATTGTTATTTAGATGGAATTAATAATTATTTAAATAAATTTATTTACTTAAAGAGGTTCTTGAATGAATAAGGAAGCTTGAAGATCATGGGACAAAACTGCTACACCATGGATTCAGTAGTTATAGACAATTGTTATTTATAGGATATCTATAAATACTTGGTGAATAACAATTGCACGAGGACTTTCAACTTGAAATTCTAATCAATTTATCTTATCTTTGCCTTAATTGCATTTTTCAAGCATTTTATTTCCTTTTAAATTGATTTACTTGCTTATTTTTTTACACTTTTTCTTTCACCTACACCTAACACTTCTTTTATTAGTTTAGGAATCCATAGTTAAAGAGGAGATTTCCCTCTCTTTTTTTGGAAATGGCAAGCTACAATCATGAAAAAGAAACTCAATCCCAACTATGTTGGCATCCAATTCTTAAACAACCCCAACAAGCCAAATGTCATTAGAGAAAAAAGGGGAAATTCAAAAAACATGGAGGGACTATAGCAATACCCATGAGCAAAGAGGAATAAAAAGAATATATGTAACCTATTATGCATATAATCAGCCATACAAAAAAAGGAATGATGTAACATCCTAATTTCTAAGACTATAATTATAACTTAATTATTTTCTTTCTTTATTTTACAATGCACTTCAATCCATTTAATTTCACAGTTATGTAAAGTTGAGAATGCGTACAATGGAATTTTAGTGTATTTTTTTAAAAAATTCATTAGTTGCTTCCTAAAGTCGATACTGCATAATAAACAAAATGACTTGTTCATATTTTTAAAAGAAAGCGTAGCGCAATTTCACTTAGAAGCTTACTAAAATTATTAAGTACGTGGAATAACAAAAATGGAACATATCCGAATTTCAAAATATATAAATATGCAAGTGTTTCCTCGATTATAGTAAAGAGTACAACCTCAAGGTACAACTTCATATTATGGCAAGGTAGATGGCTGAATATACACATAAATAAAATTACTAAAGTGTAGGCCTACTAAAATCAAATACATATAAAAGAAAAGGTCCTTGACTTAGAACAATAATCTCTTACGCCCAACACAGTGTGGAAACTACACAAAAACATAAGTCAATAGGTGTCCACACATAACAGAGATACCTAAGGAAGTGACCACACCTTTGGTCATGTCAGGTATCCATTGCCTCCAAGTGAAATCATCCTCGAGATGGAGCATCGTCTCCTCGCTGTCATCTGATCCCAAATAAAGACGTAAGAGGCGAGTCTTCCTACTTCGTCAACCAGACACATAAAGACTTAAACAAGATGCACATACAATTTATCAACCACGACGTTGGGGTTATCTACTGGATCTGACTCGCATCGTAAAGTATTTCTTTTTCTATCTCAACATATATTTCTTACTGGACAACTACCACTGGAACTCCCACAACTCAGTGGTCTTACACATTTTGGTTTTGGATGACTATTGGGAGTATACCTTTTACCATGGTACAATAATAGACTTTCACCAACTGAAAATTGCTCGTATCCAGTTAGGATTGCCAAGCTAGCTCAGTGACATCAATCACAACTCGACACCTTACCCCTAAGGACAATTCATGTCCTACTATCATTTCCCAGGTACCAATGGTGGTCATCCAACAACTCTGAGGACCGTCTCCTCAATGAACCTCCATACTCAAAGTGTTCTTTCTCTGTTGTAGTGGGATCTTGCTTCACGCGGTATCGAACGTTGACAAATAGTGCACCGAGTCTAACACCCAATCCTGGCTCAAACAACATATATATACATCAACAAGTGAGGAATTTGCCCCACCATACTTCGTGGTGTGAAAATTAGCAATCGATCGTCGCCTTGTGAGTTCTGACAATTTTCCAACACGACACCTCCACACGACTCTCTACAACTCACATTTTGAAATTCCACCTCATAATAGTGTCCAATTGCTCATTTCTCAAGTGCTTTTTTCTCACTAGAATAGAATACTAGTCACACCAATGCTCGTGTTGCGTCCTTGTGAACTTTCACATAACAATGCATGTCTTTTGAGACGTACAGAACCTACAAGAACATGGTTCCAATTAACACTAGGACTCATGCCTGAATCCTTGTAACTAACACATAACAAAATCTACAAAGCAATTTAATTACATACTACGATTGTAAACCAACTGTATCACACACAATAATTGCATGCATTTCAGTTCTTGAGGTCACAACTTCCAGTCTCCAAATAAATTAGCACACCTAACAATAATAATTGTCTAAGATTCACCCCTCCCTGGTATTCCAAATAGTTCAAGACAATGCCCAAATACTTATATCAACAAATAATTACAGCAAATCACACTTAGCCATAAATATGCAATTTATCACAAACAAAGCACAAGGCACAAAACCCTAAGCCCTAGAAAACAAAACAAATTCAAGGCATAATGAAATTTAGCTAAAGATTTTTGTCAAATAAATTTTTTACATAGCCTTGAAGATAATTTTCTCATATTTCTAACATGGCAATCCAATTGATTAGAAAAAATCTACAAAAAAAACATAAAAATTCCACAAGGCAGCAAGACAAAGAAGTTTTCAGTTTTGACACAGTTCAAAGATGTGTAATTTTTTCCTTCTTCCCAAAACCAATTTGAGTGATACTTTTTACAATTTGAAGCTAACAAAAATATATTTACAATAAGGTAAAAATTGTGCCAAAATTTTTTCTCTACCATGCCCAATAAATTTTTATTTCAATCTTTTTTTCCTAGACATCCAAAATATTCCTTCTAGCAACCACTCTGTTTTGTCTTGCCTTTTAAAATTTGAAGGTAACCTATATAATTTTTCTAATATACATGGTTAAAGGAATTTTCTCTGTAGTTTAGAAAATGTAAAAACCTAATTAAGATGCACACTGCAGAGGTTCAAAATCAAAGAAAATCACATATTGCTAGACCCAAATTGCATAACACGGCAATCACCTTGCATGTCATAGATGGGCCTTAATATTAAGTTATATCACAAGGGCTCCAACAGAGAAGTTGTTGCTTTTTTTTTTCTAGTTTTATTTAATACCAATTTCATAAAAAATGAATTGGTAGTTATTTAGAAACGTTCAAAACATTGAGACTAGTCCAGAAAACCCAATTTTCAAGACAATCTCACCACCATTATGACTCAAAATTTCAAATTCAATCATTGTATAACACAAATTTGGAAAACATTAGGTAGAATCTCCTTTTTATTTGGAGCTCTCTCAAATGAAAAAAACAAGCAAAATAGTGCATGCATCAATTTCAAGACTCATTCAAAACCAAAAACAATTTTCTCTACAAACAATTTTTTCTCTTCAAATCAAATTTTGTACAAAAACAAGTGAACAGAGGTTCATTACAACCGTGGTTACCTCTTCCCAAAGTTAACCATGGGGTTGAGTTCACACAAAGAGGTCCCCCTTACCAATTGTAGGTTGCAAGAAATGAAAGAGAGGAAGAAGAGAGAATTGACAAGTGATCTTGGTCTTCTAGAACTTTGGCACCAAGAATGCAATTGAAGTTGAATTTGTCTTCTCCTTTGTGCTTCCTCACTCACGACCCACATCAGGAACAATGGAGGAGCATAAGTTTTCTTTCTAAGTGTAGTGAAGGTGAAAGTTGAGAGAGAATTTTGAGAGTGTTGCGCAAGTAAACAAAGGAAATTGAATTATGATGTTATGTGTGTTGGTGAGGGTGGCCATGTGAAGCAAGGAAGAGGGAGGTTAGTGGATTCCACATGTCCACTTATGGGTGTGTGGAGTGGCTTGTGTTCGGAGAGGTGTTAACAAGCAAGGGTTTAGTTGTGCAGTGTAATTTTACACTATGTAATTATACCACGATGCAATTAAATTTTATAGAACTTAATCACAAAAATCAAAATCTATTCTAGTTAATAAATTATAATTTTATTTGTAAAAATTTACTTAAATGTAAAATTTTCCAATGACTAAATTACTAGAGAAACTTAGAACTAAAGTAATTTAAATCAACTACCAAATAAAACAATTTAATCATATATAGAAACCATATATTAAAAATAACATTGCACATCAATCAACTATAAAAGAATTACTAATAAACGTCAAATTTACTATATTTTCATATGCAATTTGAGACAATTATTTGATACTTTAGTATACTTTAGGCCTTGTTTTTAATTAAATTCATTATGTTTTTAGCTTTAAATATATTTTAGATAGGAATTATGATTTTAGAAGTTTTTAATATGATTTTGTGAGTTTTTACAGAGAAATAGGGCAATTTTACAAGGTAGCCTCGCTCAAGTGAGGTAAAAGCTGCTCAAGCCAGCTCAAATAGAGGAGAAGATTAAATTTTACAGTTGATATCTCACTTAAGCAAGGAGCACGCCAGACAGTGCACTGAATTAATTCAAAACAGAGATAATTCCGAAGATATTGCTCAAAGATAAATTAAGAAAATCACTTGGAAGATAATTTTAACAATTAAAACATATTGAAGAGATAATTTCCTTGTATAGATTATATTATTTTATAAATTAAGGAGATTATTTGTCTTTAGTAAACAAATCTATGATTCTATAAATAGAGAGACATAGGAAGCAACAAAAAACACCTTTACACACCACCCTTCACTGAAAATCCCTCTTCTTTTCTCTCTTGTATTTTATGAGTTGCTAGTTTCTTTCTTTTAACTAGGAGAGGAAAGGATCGAACCTTGTTTGATGTAATTTTCTCACATTAATATATTGTTTTAGTTCATTATTCACCTTCTATACTTAATGCTTTGTGAGCCTGCACACCTCATAGATGATTCCAAGAATTGACGTGCACTTTGGCGAATCTCATTGAAACCCGAAGTGAATCAGATACTTTAATTGAGGTTATCTCTAAGGATAGAATAATCTTGATTAAGTTTCACTAATTCCCAAATGATAATGCTGATTGCTTGTGTTGGTTTGCCAAGGTATTGGGAATCAAGGCAAGTGATTTAGGGTCTATCACCTAAGGGATTAGAGATATAATACATTAGTGAATTGGGGATGAATGATACAATGACGAAGAAGTGCAAGGAGTTGCAGCAAATAGGGGGAGTTTGAGTACAATGTTAGCATCTCAACGTTATTGTTCCCATCTACGATTATTATCACGTCAACAAGTAATTTTTTACCTTTTCTTTTAATTTCTGTTATTAAATTTTTAGCATATTAGTCTCTATAGAAAAATATATCTTTTATTTTCTGTTTTGATTAGTTTTAATTTTTGGTGGTTTAAAATAGTAAAACACAAAAATATCTTTATCCGAAATGTTTTAATTTGAATATTCATCCTTGCATTATTCCCTTGGGACACGACCTGAGCTTCACTTCAGTACTACAATTGGGATTCGGTTATACTTGGTCAACGTGAATCCTAACATAATTAAAATGTTAACAATCACTCATAGAAAATTACTTTAAATAAATAAATATTTTATACCTAAATGAGTTGTAATTTTCAGGATGTTACGAGTGAGGTCCCACCAACTGAAAGACTTCATTGTGAAACCATTGTTAGCTAATTTGTCAACACAAGAGTTACCTTCCGTACAAATATGAGAAACCTGAAATTGCATGAAAGTGGAAAAATAAGAAGGAAATTGAACCAACGATTCTTGAGCTTCCAGGGGACAAGAGTAAGTTTGGTAAGGATTGAACAACTAAAGTTGAGAATGTTTCAAGCCAAAATCTAATCCATCCTTTTTGCCAAGCAATTTCAATGGCCAAAGTAGCTCCCCACAATTCAGCAATGTAAGCAATTCTAGTACCAGTATTAAAACATAAACTTCCTAAAGCTTTCCCCTAATGATCTCTGAAAATGCCTCCACACTCCACGGGACCAAGATGCCCCTTGGGAGGCTCCATCAGAATTCCCTTTTATCCAACTATAAAGAGGCGGGTACCATGGGATTTGGTGGATTAAAGGCATTTTGGGAGGGTAGCAAACAATATAATTTTTTTAAAGAATGACAAAGTCATCAATCAAAGATTTCATAGTACCTTTGGTTGTACTCCAAGTAAAAGAGATAGCAGTTGGGATGAGAAGGATGATGCCCATGGGCACAATCTTTTTGTTTTAAAATCTGGCTTGATTTATGAGGCCATATTCCTCAAATAACATTTTCTATCCAAGCTAAAGCAACACCAAGAAGTTGTTTGCTAGAGAAAAGATCACTAGTAGCCAAAAGGGATGTGAAAGAGCCAAGGTTGAAACTGCAATGTAGATTTCTAGCCAACCACCTCCACAAAAAATTAGCAAAAGAGCAATCTAGAAATAGATTGATGATTAACACATTTAGGAAAGGAGAAGAAAAGGTTGCATTGAGACGCTAAGGGGAAACCACAAGAAGCAAGGACATCATTCATAGGCATAATCTTATGTAGCAACCTCCAATGGAGAAAAGATTTAGAAGGGGGGATGGCTGAGCTCCGAATATTATTTCCCCAAGGTACTAAAGGAAGGAGATTCCATGAAAATTCAAAATCAGTCTTGAAAGAAAGATCTCAATTGTCCGAATTGTTCCAAATAAAAATCATCATGTGTAGGAATATTTGGAATGATCAAAGAAGATATCTCAACTACCAGATTAGCAATAATTGTTGGCTCAGCGGGGAATCTAGAAAGGGGGTTGAATAGATTTTTTTCGAAACTTTTATGGCAGAAAAACCACAATAATACTTTTTTAATAAAAAAATTACTAATTTGGGGCTGTTTTGAAACTATTTACCAATATAGGGCAGTTGGTCACGCCCAAATTTCGGCGTGACTAAATCCGTCTCTAAATCGGTCGCTAATTCGATCGCTAACAGTTTTTGCGACAGAATATTGTATTTTTTTTATTTGTTTATGTTTGCGACGACAAATTCCGTCGCAAAAATTGTTAACGACTGATATAGAGACTAAAATTGGCGTGATTTAATTTTTTACGTAAAATATCATTTAACATTATTAATTATTATTTTTATCTAATTTTAAAGTATTTTTAGATTGATCTTCATCATAGATATAATATTTTTTACTTTTTTTAATATTGTTTTATTTAAAATATATCATACGCATTTTGGATAATTAAGCTTGAGCCCCAAGTTATAA